>PVJO010006760.1:0-86658 GCA_004026905.1 Hystrix cristata
CTTAATAGTATGTTTTCAAGGAACATCCATTTACATACAAATGACTCTAGTTTATCCTTTTTTATGGCGGTGCAGTACTCCATTGTGTAGAAAAACCATATCTTCTTTAGCCATTCATCAGTTGTTGGGCATTTAGGTTGTTCCCAAGACTTAGCTATTACAAATTGTGCTGTTATGAACATGGTTGTGCATATATCACTGTGATATGATGATTTTAATTCTTCCGGGAAGATACCAAGCAGATCAAAACAACACTAAGATACCATCTCACTCCAGAAAGAATAGCTATTATCAAGAAATGTTTTCTTTTTAAACAAATTTTTTTGTGAAATTATGAGTCGGAAGACCTCTTCAGGCAGCTGCAGTTTCCTGAGGTATCAGTGAGAGAGCTTTCTCCACATAAAGTTCCTCAAGTGAAGAGGGTTTAGGATTTAGGGCAAGCAGTTCATGGTAAGCTTCTAGCTACCTGGGATTGGCATAAATTAGAGGAGAAATTCCTAAACAAGGATGATGACAAGTAACATAATGGTGGAGGTGCTTTCCAAGCACAACATCCTGAGGTTTGTACTCCACCACTCATATTCGATAGGACAAGTGGAGGTTGGGCAGGGTGGGCAGATGGAGTGGGGGTTACAGGAATCTGTGCAATGTTTTAAAGCTTCCTCAGGGACTCTGATGCATATAGCATATTTAAGAATTAAAGAGTAAAAGAATAAAGCGACAAGTGAGTGATAACTGCCATCTGGTCTCTAGGAAATCTCATTTTCTAACTCAGCTCCTCTATGCAGGGGAAGAAATAGACCATGGGCCACCCTACAGATACGAGCTTGTCCAGGCACTGCAGAAGGTAATTCTCTTTTCCTACTAGTATTTCTTTGTTGGTTTCTCTTCCTCTTCTCTCTTTTTTTTATTAGTATATGATTACAGTACATAAAGAATACATTCATTGAGGGTGGTTGGTACATATACATGACAAGTCTTAATTATTTTTATGTCCTCTTTCTCTTGCTCCCTCTCTCTCCCTCTAACTCATAGTCCTTTTTGCATTTGCAAATTATCTATCTCCTTGTTTCCTATTATCTGTCTTTTATTTTGCTGTTTGATTTATTGCTATTTTGAATTTCCCTTCTCCTTATTCATTTTCCTCCTTTTTATCTCCTTGACTTTATCTTGTTTTTGAAGAAGGTAAAGGGATTCTGTTCTATGAGAGATTATAGAAATACGATGAAGTATGGGGAGCAAAGGAAATATAGGGACCGTAGTTCTACTTGTTTTGAAAAGTCAGAATGTATTTGGTGAGGAGACTTTTATTCCACAAAAGCCTCACCTGTTCACACCCTCTTTCTGTTCTGTGTCTCTGGTGGACAGAGCTGACCTCACAAACTAGCTCCTGTTGCTTCGGTTCTCCACCGTTGAAGCCCAGCGCCTTGGGACCTCTCAAACTCTCCACGCTAACGTCTAGGTCTCCCCGATCCACTTTACCTGAGCTTGATTATTTTAGCACCTACCTCCCATATTCCTCTCTGTGCAATCTCTTATCGCAGACCTCAGCAGGCTTAACTTCCTGGTCCATCAGACACAATCCTTGTGACTACGCTATTCAGACAATTCTCTCTCTTGTCCTCAGGCCATGAATGACCACTTTCTGGATCTCATCATTGCACTAATCTTGAGCCATCTGCCATTTCTGGATGAAACTTGTTATAGATTGCTTCCTCTTCTTCTTGAAATAAATCCACTGAATATTGTTTTGCCCTTCTTACGATCCTTGGCCATTTTGGATCTCTAAATAAATAAACTAAGTTTAATAGTCTTCATTCTATGTACTTAAGTATCTCTTTCATTTGTATAGTTCAACTGAACTTATTTAGTGTAGCAAATATTCACAGAAGGCAATTAATGCCATGTCCTGTGAATCAAATAGAAATACCACAGTCTTTGAATTTGAAGTATCTAAATTCTAAATGTTTCTAGAAAAAACATTTGGTTGGTAGTAGCATAATACTGACTATACAATAGCATAGTTATATACAGTGCTATGGAAACAGGGAAAAAAAAAAAAAAAGCACAGCCCAGCCTAAAGGTCTCAAGGAAGAAGAGTTTCTGGAGGAGAATGATATCTCACATAAATTCTTGAGGGAAGAAAAAGTTAGAAGCACAAAGAAGTCAGGAGGGTTTTATGGGCAGGCACCCTCATCCCTGCTGGCACGAAGGCGAAGGATGGAGACCTGTTGGCGGGATGTGGTGGGTGCGATAGAGAGGCAGGCAGGGCTGCCGTGAAGAAGGCCATGAATACTGTGCCAGGGTGCTTGGATTGCATGCTCTAGTGGGGTCCTATTGAACAGTTCAGGTCGGGAAATAGTTTGGTGAGGTTTGTGCTGTAGATTAATCAGCATGGTAGGTTAGAGTGAGCCGACCTCAACTGCCTGAAACAGAGACAGTCGGAACACAGTAATGATAGACTGGAGTTTTGCTTCGGACAGAGGTCATGATGGGAAAAAAAGCACAAGATTTAAGAAATAATTTTAAAAGTTTTTAGCTAGGTGGCTTAGATCTTCAAGATCTTACTACTCTTAACATTAATAACCACTGAGTGCCTTCTGTGGGCCAGGCAGCAGCCAGGCACTTGGGTTCCGCAGTGAATACCACACACCGCTGCCCTCGCGAAGTTGTCTTCTAGTGGGTAAGGCGGGCCGTAACGAGAAGTAATTGTGTAGAACACTCTGTGTTGACAAGGGCCACGAAGCAGAGCAAGGTGACCGGAAGTATACAGTAGGCTCACCGGTTTAGAAGCAAACAGCAAAAGCAGGTTAGTTGGTTGCACTTAGATTTGAAAATGACAATGTATAATGCTTTTTTTTTTTTTAACTATGTTTCATGCATTTTGGGGGGAACACGCTTATCCTAAAGAGAAATGAGTTATTTATCTGAAAATTAAATGTAAAACTAGGTGTCCTGTATTTTATCTCGGAACCCTGAGTGGGAGGAGGTACTATTTCTAGAGGAGGGTGTGTGACGTCTCCCTGCATGTACCAAACATCACGTGGAAGTGCGGAGTGAACCGTGTTGCTGTGTCTGGAGGGCATACTCCGGGGAGGGAACTGCAAGGCAGAACGAGTGAGCCAAGAGAACCCTGTTCTGCCAAGAATGCAAGGAAGGCAGCATGCTGGAAAGGAGAAGCAATCGCGGACGAGCAATTCCAGTCCACCGAGGAAGGACCAGAGCAGTTGCAATTATGGAGACGCTCTTGTTAGAAAATGTTATGAAATTTAAACCCGAGTAAATATTTCTTTAGAATGATAAAATATTTCACGGAAAATTTAAGACACAAGATAAAAATTAAAAATAAAATATGGCAAATATCACAAAAATTTGGAAAAACAGACTAACAATAAACTCCTAGACACACTTCTATATCTTCCTTGCAGTTTTAGCTATAATGTGATCTCATCTTTTTATGAAAACATTACAATTTTTTTTTCCCTCTGGAGTGAAAGGATAACTCAGTCGTTCCTCTAGCATAATCAAAATTTGTCCTTTATTCTTGATGATTTAGAAAACTCCTTCATCTTCGAAATTAATGACAATACTACAAGGAGTTTTAGATTTTTTGTCCAATCTGAGGAAAAATTTCTGCCAAGTTTTTTTTCTTTCTTTTTTTTTTTTTTTACACAAGCAGTAAGATTTCCACAGATTTCACATTTTCTCAGGCAGAGACTAATTTTGAACATGTCATGAGCCAACAACTCTCAGTAGTTTGTCAATGATGTCCTCATTCTACCAGCATATTGAAAATTTTATGCTGTATTTGCTGATATCATTACTTGAGGTGTGGTGTAGAGTGTATTTCTAAGAGCAGAGGACTATTTTGAGTAGACTTTGGTGAGAACTGGCTCTTTGGTGTATTGCAGGTTAGCATTTACAATTGTGTGCATTTACAATTCTGTTTCTGCTCTAGGTTCTTAGCGCCTAACTCTTTCGCACCTGTTTATAATGTTATGCCTTTTTGTCTGTCCCTTAAACTATGATGCTTTGTGAATTGGCTGAGTGAGTAGTAGCCATTATTTGACTCAACTAATGTAATAGTACACGGACATATAAACCATATCACGCTATCTCTCTAAACCAAAGCTAAGCTTATAATTATAACAGCTTCCCCTACAGATATGATTATGGCCAACCAATAGTTTTTGTCCATTATTGCTGCTATAACAGAATCTCAGTGACAGGGTAATTTATAAAGAAAAGAAACTTACTTCTCACAGTTCTGGAGACTGGAACTCCAAGGTCAAGGTGCTGAGGGGCAGGTTCAGTATCTCATGAGAACTTCTCCCTCCTTCCAAGATGGAGCCTTTGTTGCCATGATGAACACCATATCCTGAGGGGATGATTAATCTTGAGTGTTGATTGGATCGACTTGGGAGATGCCCAGGAGATTAATAAAGCACAATTCTTGGTGTGTCTAGGTGGGTCATGAAGGTGTGACCCCGGGGCTGTATCTGATTCCTGGCTCCTTCCTCTCTACTACTCTTTTCTTGTACTCTGCTCACCCATCACCATGACCTGACCAGCTTTGCTCTTCCCCCATGTTGTTCCTGCCTTGGAACCTGCTGACCATGGACTAAAACCTCTGAAGTTGTGAGCTTAAAAAAAAAAAAACAAAAAACAAAACAAAAAAAAACCCAAAAAACAACTCTCTCCCTTTAATTTGCTGCTATTGTCTATTTTGTCCCAATCACAGGAGAGCTGCCCAATCCAGATGGTGTCCTAGAGGTGTTTTGTTTTTTTTTTTCTTTTGGTGCTGGGGATTGAACTCAGGGCCTTGTGCTTGCAAGGCAAGCACTCTAACCACTGAGCTAAATCCCCAGCCCCACTAGAGGTGTTTTGTAATTGATTTGGTGGTGGCTACATGAGAATTTGTATATGTAGGGAATCATTGCAGGAGGAATTAAGTGAGTTAGTAAAGTAGATGTATTTAATAATATTCCTAAAGAGGGGGAATAAATGTAACTAGTTGTTATAATCCACGGTTAGATTATGATTCTTATATCATCTTTTAGTATTTTAAAAAGTTCCTTTATGAAAACGGCACCATCAACCTTTGGGTGTGTTTTTGTGGTATTGTTAATTGAATCCATGAACTGCACATGTTAGGCAAGGACTCTATCACTGAGTTTCATCCATATCCCCCTTTTTAAAAAGATGTTTCATCTTGAGACAGGCTCTCACTAAGTTGCCAAGACTTCATTTGAACTTGTGATTCTTTTGTCTCAGGCTCCCAAGTAGTTAGGATGATGCAGCCATACACCACTATATCCAGCTACTATCAACATTTTTGATGGTACAAAGGATGGCAGTGTAGAAAAACATGGCAAGTTAGATTCTGGGTTAAAAGATGTGACTTGCAAAGCCATTTTCTGCATTTGGAAAAAAAATAGGTATACCTTATTTATTTTGCTTATATTTTCATATTGAGTTAGAATGATACATGATAAAATCTATATCTGGTTAATTTAGAAAGACCTCTCTCAGCAAAAACCTATGATAAGAAAGTTTTGTGTCATTGTTTAATTGGCAGAATTTTTCATTCTTAGTGCTATATAAATTGATAGTGCCTCTTAAAATCAATGGCTTCCTAGAGTGATAAATCGCAGTAACTCTGTCATGAGAATGGATGGCATGGCTGCCCATGTATGTGACTGTGGGTAGAGGGGTGGTGAAAATGATGTTTATTCTCATCTTCCCTAGGAGGAAATCAATATATCCTGCCTAAATCTGAAAAATCAAGAAATGACAATACATGTATTATGTGGAGAAAAATAAGAATATGGTATTAGTGTGCTACATCTGCCATAACAAAGTGGGGATGTTTTTCCACATACAGTAGGATTGCACTCCAATAAACCCATCATAAAGTTGAAAACTCTTTTGTGTCTATTGTTGTGGTTTGGCTATAAAATGTCCCCTAAAATTTGTGTGTGCTCAAAAGGCAGGGTTTTTAGAAAGTGATTGGATCATGGAAGTGCTGTCCTCATCGGTGGATTAATCCGTTGATGAGTTCACTTCTGAATGTGCTGTTAGGAGGAAGTGACCGACTGGAGGAGGTAGGTCACTGGGGTCATGACTTGAAGGGGTATATTTTTGGTACTAACTCCTCTCTCTCTCTACTTCCTAGCTGCCATGAGTTGAGCAGCTTTCCTCTGCCATCCCTTTTCTTTTGCCTTGCCATTTCCACCTAGCAGCCAGGCAACCATGAACTAAACCATCTGAAACTGTGAGCCAAAAGACACTTCTCTTCCTTTAAGTTGCACATGTTGGGTATCTTGTCCCAACACGCGAAAAGGGACCAATACATCCAACTGTTAGTTGGACCATATGTACCACAGACTGGATGGCTTAAAGAAAAGAATCTTATTTCTCACAATTTTGGAGGTTAGAAGTCCAAAATGAAGGTGCCAACAGGATTGGTTTCTTCTGAGGCCTCTCTCCTTGGCTGGTAAATTGCTGTCTTTTCCCATGTCTCTACACAGTCTTCCATCTCTGTCAGGCTACAAATTTTCTTTTTTTGTGAAAGCACATTCTGGGTTAGGATACTCCCCTAATCACTTAATTTTAAATTAATCACCTTTTAGGAGCCCTAACATGAAAGACAATAACATTCTGAGTTACTGAGCCTTAGGACTTGATTTAGCCTGTAACAAGTACTAAACAATACAGCTAAATGATTTAAAGCTTCTTGCCATTGAAGAGGGTAACACGAGATAATATTTTCTTAACGAGATTTTATTTCAGCTAGTGTATGTACAACTTTGATGTAAAAAAAGGGAAGCAAAAAAAGAGGGAGGGAGACAATTGAAGGACAAAAATAGAGATAGTAACAAGACAATTCTTTTGTGGAGTGTTTTTATAAAGGACCCTGAAAAACAGTAGCAAGTAGAGAGGCATGTAGGGAGAAGCCATTATTATTTTTAATAGTAAGTATGTTTATTATGGGGATGACCCAAGGGAGGGAAAATGAGGAGGAGGAGATTGAAGCCTCTTCCTGAGGATAGAGGGCAACTGGGTGAGTGCACAGAGTGGCTGGCGTAAGGAGACTCAGCTTAGGAGGATCTGAGGTCTGGGTGGTAAATGTGGAGACAGGAGCTTGAAGAAGTTCCTTTGGGTTGTTTTTATCTTTCAGTGAGATAACATGCAAAGCCATTCAGCTGAGAATGATGACCGGGGCGAAGAAGTTGTGAAGTGGTGACTGAGGAGTGGGGAGAACTGTCTGCAGAGGCTGCGGCATTGCCAAGAGCATGATGGAGTCTCACACTCCTGAATGCAACCAGAAGCCAGGCAGCACTTCAGACAGCTCCCCAGTCCCTGCCTTGCACCAGATGGACAATGGTGCCATTGAACTGCGGATTTGCAGGTGGAAGTGGTATTGATGAAGAAGTATAAAAGAACGTAATTCAGTTTTTAAGGTGTTCACGTTAAAAGTGCCTATAGAATATCCAAGTGGACAAGTTTCAGGGATTTAAATATGTAAATTCTGGGCAGCCAAGGAAAATTTCAGTCTTGGTCATGTCAATTCACATCATCAAGACATGAAAACATGGATCAGCTGCGGTTGGCGAGGCAGGATGTGTAGGATGAGCCTCAGTGTCACGTGTGATGGTAGGAAGATGTCTGCGGGAATGGCAGGTTAGTAAGGAGGAGTACAGGAGAGCTATTGCGGAATGGGGAGGCAAAGGGTTTTGTGCAGGGGCAGGCAGGGTGGGGAGTGGCGGGCACAGTGGTCTCCCCCAAGGAGCTGCGCCGCCAAGTGCTGGACCAGGTACCACAGCATGAGTGAGCTCACCAGCCCAACAACCATTCGGTTCTGCTGCTTTGACTTTTTTACTGCCCATTAACTTTTTTATTAAAACAACATATGTTTATTATTTAGAGATATTTTGGAGTAAGATGCCAATTGAACAAATGCATAAACAAATATTCTTTCAGCTTTCAAAGTACGTAAAAATATTTTTGTTACATAAAAGGTACTTAATACAGGTGATAATTGAAGGAATGGAGTCTAAATTAAAATGTCTTTCTCAATTCTGTTATGTTAAAATGTATCTGCTGGTATTATAACATAATTTTGAAAGAAAATTTTTTTTAAATATTCTTTCATAGATGTTTAAATCTGAATCATGAACATACGATTTCCTTTAAGTTCCTCAGATTTTAAAATCTCCTTTTAGCTCACTTTCTAAATAGATCAGAATTAGAATGAATAACCATTAGAACAGTATTTAATTCAAATATCCTTGTGTGGATTAACTACAGAAACAGCTTAAGATACCTAAGAATCATACAATATAATTTAATTATGCAGCACACACTTCACAAAACTGAAATGTTGAAATGGTTTATCATTAAATAATCCCCAAAACAATTACAGGAACCGATAGTGTCCAGGTAATGTTTAGAAAATAAATTAAAGCATTTGGTCATATGCCCAATAGCAGAGGAAAAATGTTTTGAAGAGAGCTGTATTAATGCAGTTTTAATAGTATTCTACATCATCAGCGTGTACTATTATGAAATTGTTCAGACTGACTTCATATGGTAATGCACACTATTATTAAATTATATTCAAATTCTATGCTTTGTAATCATTTAAAATAGAACTGTCACATTTAATTTTAGAATGTGCTAAATAGTTAAATAATTTAATATGAAAAATTTAATGTACCATTTTGATAATGTACCAGGATTTATAGAAAATTAGTTTCTTTTATCTTTAATTCCCAACTCTCTAAAATAAAGGAGTGTCAGCACGTGAAACTCAATTTGTACTTTCTCCTGTAAAAAATTTCTCTTCTGTGAATTTAGAATACAAGACTTCCAGAGTGCTAATAAAAGTATGAAAATGAGTGGATTTAATCATGATTTTCTGATCACTATATGCATTTATTCTTTTGTGTCTTTTTGTGAGATAGACTTTATTTACCCTGGAGAAGTAATGTGCAGCAAATAGCATTAGAATGGCCTCAGTTTCATCTTTGTTATGTGTTTGCATGTGTACGTTTGTGTGCACATAGCTGTGGTTGACACAACTTCACATAACTGTGTTTATTTACATTTACTTAGCCCTGCTGTATTTTGTACACACCTTTCTTTCCCCTCCTCCTAATCGGCTGGGTTTGCATTACAGGCTCTGTGTGTGTAATTACAGGGTGGATTCTTTCCTTTGCCTCTGTACTCAGGTGCAGCTAATAATCTAGTAAATTTTGGTTTGCTATGTATACTCAAGACCTTTTCCTATTAAGAAGGCAGGATTCATCGCAGTTTTGAGCACAAACTTTGGAGTTAGACAATTTAAGGTTCAGTCTGCCATTTTCTAGCTGTGTGATTCTGAATCAATCACATAAACTCTAAGCCTCAATTTCTTGTCTGTAAAATAGGAATAACAATACACAGAAGGACACTTACCTGACAGGATTTTTATAAACATGAGACAAAATAACATCAGTCAAACATTTAACAACACGCTTTGTTTAAGGTAATTGACTACTGTATTGTTGCTATTTTAATTAAGTTCAATCGGACTAGTTTCCATCCTCTAATCATGTATTTGAGCTTGGAATTTGTGGCGGACAAGGAGCGCAGTGTCTTTTCCACACAGCACGATAGCCTGCTTTCTGAGGCAGGTGCTGCTATTGAAATGTGCACTGTGGCATAGTCTCTGACCACAGTCATTTCTCCGGGGGTAGGACCTGGCCTGAGTCATGGGAGTCAAAGTTGGAGAAAAACATATTCAATATCTCTGTGGGGCTAGGAGTGAAAGCTGTGACTTTCAAAAACTACCTGCACCTAGTATAGAACCATGTGAAGAGATCGGGTAGTTGATTGGAGACACTCTGGTTAAGTCAGGGAAACTCTACTTCTTCTTTCATCTTATGTTTACTAAGCGCCCACCTGCCAGGCGTAACGGTGGGGACTGAGGGCACCACAGTGAGCAGAACCAGCCAAGACTCCTGCTTCTTGGAGCAAGTCAGCCAGTGCTGTGTCAGTGGCAGAGGTGGTGCTGGTGTAAACACCACCAAGAGAGGCTGACTTTACACTGAGCTTTGCGATAGAAGGAGCGAGGGTCCCTGGCCAGCCTCTAAAGACAAAGCTACTGTAGCCCGCGGTGTCAGCAATGTCTTTTGTAAACTGGTCACACTCCAGATGATAGAATCAGAAATAGCTATCTAGGTGGAAGAGCTAGATAGGGAGAAGAGTGGTACAGACAGGGGAAAAAAGATGTGTAAAGAATGTGGTGGGAGCACATAGCGCCAAAAGAACAGAGAGAAAGATTCAGAAAGAGTGTAGACTCTGCATTTGAATGCCTTGGTTTCAGAAGTTGCTAGTAATTAGCTGTGGCTCTCTGTGCAAACTATTTCACTCTCCACATCAGTTTCTCCAAACATTTACAGGAATGACATGTTATCTCGCGACTTCAGAGAGGTGTAAGAGGACAAAGCCAAAAACCATATGTAAAGCACTCAGCACCATGTGCTTAGCATGTACCCAGTGGTCAATGTACATTTGTTAGCATCCAGCCTAAGAGCGATACAAGAGGAGTCTGCGGCAGCCGACGGCGTGACAGTTCATCTGATTTCTGTTTTGGAAAGATCACCATGTCTGCAGGGTAGAAAAGAGATCTGTGGAAGGCAACGTTAGAAGTCATGAGGCCAGTCAGAAAACAATTGCCAGGCTGGGAGGCTGAGTGACAGCAGCTTGGATGTGGGCGGTGGCAGAGGAGAGGTCAGATTCTAAAGTGTTCTGGGAGATGAAGTCCGCGAGACTTGTGTAGACCAGTTGCAAATGACACACAAAGGCGAGGAAGCTGTCAGGAGAAACATGGAAGATCTGAGAGAATGTCACAAACGCAGTGGCTTGGAACAACGTAGAATTATTCCCTCACATTTCTGTGGTTTAGAAGGCTGGCCCAGACGTCACTGCACTAAAACCAAGGTGTTTGGAGAGCCATGCTCCATCCAGGAAGCTTCGGCGGGGGACTCTGCTTTCAGGCTCAGATCCCCGCGCTGCGGCCCTGAGCTTGTGTTCCTTGCCACTGACTATTAGGGAGCAGTCCCCCGCAGCTCCAGGAGCCTGCTCCATTACTCTTAAACTCAAAGCCAGCACATGTAGGGCAAAGCCTCCTCCCGCTTTGCTCTCTGGCTTCTGCCCCTTCTCTCCTGCTTCCTAGTCCACATTTTTTTGCCTGGAGGAAGTTCTTGCTTTTAAAGGCTCATGTGATTGCATTGATCATAGTGGGATAATCCAGGTACTGATAATCTTTCTATTTTAAGGTCCCTAACCTTAATTCAATCTGCAGGTTTTTTTGTTTTTTGTTTTTCTCCGCATAAGCAGCAAGGTTACATAGGATTAGGGTGTGGAAATCTTTGGAGATTATTTTTTCTGCCTACCAATGTGTGTTCCTAAATACTTACTTGTTTGAATCTACAATGTAAAAAAAAATTTTTTTATTAGTTTTCTTTCTTTTCTTAACTAGTAAACAATTTTTTAAAAATATATAACGTGTACTTCATTGTCATGAGGAAATTTGTAAATCCTACTGATATTAGGTAGAATTTTATTTCTGATATTACCATCGAATTACACATATTTGGAAACCCCCTTTGAAGTAAATGAGCAACATTTATTCTCAATAAAGGCTCCATTTTAACCAGGCACATTAGATATCATTAGCACAAATTCATTATAAATTACATTGCAGATTTCTTACAGGGTTTATTTATCCGGCACTTGTTATATATGAAAAGTTAACTAAGATAATATTAATATTAGTTTTAGTAAACGCCCTGCAGTTAACTAGAATCTACTTAATATGAAAAACAATTCTTGCTTTCTTTTGTAAGATTCACAACGGACACTATCTAATGCATGTTTAGTTTATAGTTATTAATCTTACCAATCTACATTTATTTTCATTCTAATGATATATGTAAATTTAAAAAGCATAATTTAAAATAGACGGGTTGTGAGTTTCAAACTTCAGTGTTTTATGTTATTAATTATGCTAAAACGTGCACAAAATTCTCTCTAATTATCCAGGTTATCACTATTTTACTGTAACATCCTCTTTCAAAAATGTAATTTAGGTTTTTTGGCATTAGTCCTTGGTTCATATTTTATCTGAGCACGGTGGTCTTGGGTATCCCCTACAGAGACAGAGCCATCCTTAACAAGGGGCTTTTTTTGGGAACTTGGTGACGATTATAATACTGATGACAATCCCTGTCACTCTGTAGGCTGTGCTTTTCAAGGCAGAGTGACACTCCCTGATCCTTCTTAAGCCCCTCTTTAAATGTAAATTAGAGAAGACTAATTTACATTACTTATTCCGGGCATCCATATGCAATACCAGATTGCAAAAAGAAATATTTGTAAGCTATTCCTATATTTATCTTATGACACTCATCACTATGACACTTCAGTGCTCGAGCAGCCAAACTAGCATCATTTCAATTATCTACCTAAGAGAAAAATCATCCGGAATAGACAGACCTTTGTGCTTTGCAGAGCTGGCTCGAAGGTAGAGAGAAGGACTTTCTGTGCTCTTGGTCTAATTAGATAGCAGTTTGGTCAAAGAGGTTATTTGCATCTTTTCTTGAATTAGAGAGATTAAATGCCCTTAACTGGGTTTTGAAAAGCAGGAAGGGACCTTAGACAGTCCAGTATCACCTTCTCTAACACGGATTTTAATTTTTTAGCATTCTAACTCTAGGTAGACGATGGTGCAGTATCACTGTAGAAGGTAATGATCGGCAGCATTCAAGGACAAAGAAGAGAAAAGCAGTTAGGCAAAAGGCAGTGGAAATTCGGGCTTTACTGAGGAAAGAAGAAAGTTCTTTTCTCTAAATGTTCATCAAGTTTTCTACTTAATCTCAACTTAGGTGATTTAGTATACTGTTAATTTACAACTCTGCTTTGGGTATTTTTCGTAGCAGAAGTACAATTATTATCAACAAACATCATTATGATTTTAAAACAGAGGTCAGGAAAACACAATAGTTTCTTTATTGATATTTAATGACTATGTAAATCTCGTTAATATTCTTTGTATAAGATGTAAACTAAAATCCTTGCGTATGATTCGCTTTCCCTCTTACAAACTATAGAATTTTAAGTCTCAGAGCCTTACTATCCTCAATTGCAAAAAAGCGACGTCAACATTACCCATTTCATAAATTTCTTTCAGTTGTTAATTGAGATAATACTTGTGGAGTCTTTGCTTATATTTATTATCTAAATGCTCAATAAATGGAAGATTAGGTTAATGTTATGTTTTTCATTTATTTATTGTTAATGTTTACAGTAAAGTTGTAAAATAGGCATGGAAAACTAATAATAAAAGCAATAATAACAATTTATTTTCACTCCCAAATTGAAGAAACTGAAACTTGGAATTAGACGGAGGCTTCCTGTATATGATGGGACACCTGTGGTGGTTTCCTCCACCCAGCATGGCTTCTTAGCCACTCAGCTGCCCATCTTGACCTAAAGGAAATGTAATTTAGATTATCTTTGTGATTTTAAGATGTACTGTCTTCTATCATGCGCAAAATACACTGCTAAGCACACTGGAGGAAGCAGAGCCCGCTTGCCAAACCCCTTTCCTGTTTAGCAGGCCTTTGCCGCATGGTTGTTGGTCTTTCTTGACTCAGAAAGTGGACTCAAAATCACAACCACCTTGTTGAGGCCACCATTAGTACATAAGAGGAGGATCTTATACACGATGGGCTTGGTGCAAATACTGGCTTCATTCTGCATTCTTTTATTCAAAATAATCACTCTTTATTAAAAAATTTTTATCCCTTTTCCCTCATTCAGTAGACTTTAATTGGAAGAGAAGCCTGACCTCTCGTATAAGGAAATGCATTTTCCTTTATGTATTATTTTAGTGTCTCTGTAAAAGGAAAATGATTAGTCTTGAGAATGGAAATACAGATTTTTTCCATCTCCCTATTGAAATTAGCTATCACTGTGTCTTTAAGAACAAAGTTTATAAGACTTTTGAGCTGTTCATTCCTAATTTAGAAATTGATCAGCATTAGGTGAAAGAAACATACATTATTCTAAAAAATTGTTGGATTGTTAAGAGGAAAGTAGATTGTTTTCTTACTTTTTTTTTTAATGACACTTAAGAGAACCAGCATTGTCTTTTGACTGACACTAGGAGATAGATTGACGAAGTTTCTCGCAGCTTGAGCAGGCTGTTTCTGATCATGTAACATGCCGACAGATCACTGTTGTTTTCCACAACATAAAGACACAGGGAGTCATCAGACCGAGTTAAGTGTGTGTCTGTGTTTTATGTGTTTGTGTGTGTGGGGGGGATACGGGTGTGTCTGAGTTCAGTAATTAGCATAGGAGGGAATTAAGACTAGAGAAGAGAATAAAAGCAAGACACAAAAAATCCAAACGCTCCCAAACCCTGAGCCCCAATTTTGGTGAGACTCCAGTGCAGCGTGCACTTAAAAGTCTCCCAAATACTTACCACCCCCTTCCACGCCACTAGGTCTGTTTTAAATCTGTTGAGTAATAAGACAGCTCTGGTGAGTTATACTTTTTCCCCCTCCAGTTTCATTTCAGTATGAGGTTTGTGTAACTGGAAAAGTCTGTTGTGAGGCAAATACCACGAGGCTATTTCTGAATGATAAAGAACTTCAGTAGATTTGTTATAGCACATTCCAATAGCTATCTTTTCTGATGTTGTTCCTCACAGCTCAGTCTTAAAACAACTATCTTGCCATAGGAACACACACTAGTTGGCTTAGTTTTTGTTTTGTTGAATTGTAATTATGTAGTCAAGAGATAAGAAATGACCAGACTACTCGCTATGTAAATGGGAACGAATAACACCTTTTGGAGTGTACCTCCACACAATGTTTCCAACACCGTATCATTGACTTTATTTTGAATTCCATACATCCATTTTATTTTAAAATCCAGAAAACATTGCAGAGCACAACAAACCACTTTTCCTAGGTACCTGTGGGGCGGGGTATATTTTCCTTTTAAGAAAAACTGTGACCCCATTTCAGAATTTCAGAGGTAGGCTGTAGTTTATAAATCATGAAGTTGAACCATCATTTAATAAATATTTTAGCCAAATCATATGGAGACAGAAATTTGCCCGATTTTGTATAGCAAGCTAGTGAAAAGTTCTGAATAAGGACAAGTTTAAGTTTCCAGGAAATTTCAAATACTAGAAGAAGTTAGGCATTTTCAGAAAGAAGAAAACATGGTAAAGAAGCATGAAATTATTGCTGAATTAAATATAATGCAGATGCTTTAATGTGACTCATCTAACAACAGAAAGAATTCAACTCCCTTCTTCAGACCTGAGGGACATGCGCGTCTCTGATAATCCGGTTCTTTCAACGGTCGCTACCCAACAGGCTTCTTTCTGGTGAGTGTCACCTCACAGCTGAAGCAAGCTGACGGGGCGCTGCAGTTCCTGGGGTGCTGTTTGTTGAGGGAAGAACCAGAGAACTTCAGTCTCAGGAACTGTGAATCTACCATGTTTCATCAGTCTGAAATGCATTTAAGTCAGTGTTGGACTGGCTGCCAAATTGATGTTGCTCACTTCATGGTAACTCCAGTTGTCCCTCTGACCTGTTTGGTACCTGTCTTAATTACATGATACAGCATCAGAAATGAACACAACAATTGTTTTATGCTGATTTTGTGACTAGAGCTGAAAATGACACAATTATAACACAGGAGCTCAAAAACAATAATCCTTGCCAGTGACATACAGAGATCGAAAAAAAAAAATCTTTCTGGGAGTATTAATATAGATGTGAAGAAAACAAATACATAGATGCTTTGTGTTGCAATACATATCAAAGTGAAGCTATTAAATTTGGTATCTTCTCTGCAGAATGTCACAAATCTTTCATTTTCTTTTGTCTGGTATTTCCGAAGTTATTTTTTCTCACATCTGAGTTTGGTTAGTCACTACTTCAAACATTATTATGGTGAAAAGGTTATTATAATGAAAACTCAAATAATATGATTTTTGCCTGTAGGTCTCAGATTCCACACAGAATTCTTTAATTATTACTGAAGAAGTTTTGATTTTTTCCATATTGAACTCAGTCTTTTCCATACTTCTTGGACTCAAATATTTTTGGTATTAATTTCATGTCACTAATGTAGTCATCAGAGTTTGCACATTTAATTATTTATTATTTCTTTAGTGATTACCAAACCAGAAGTGGTAAAGCACTTCATGAAGTAGTAGTTGCCTGCGTGTACAATTTAGCTGCATGTGGTTCTGTTGCATTAAGAAATTTGAACACAACTTGAGGGCCTGGTGATATATTTCCTAATTGGCCTCTCTGGGGATATTGTGAAGATCTTGGTTAGGCTGTCAGTGTTTTAAATACTATTCAAATTACGAAGAAAACTAGTGTTATTTGTTTAGGGGCAGAAAATTGTGATACCTTCCCTCCCTATTAGAAGGATCACACCAAACAAAGAAAGACAGGTAAAGAAGAAAAAAAATTGTAAAATTTACTTGACCAAAGTTTTATGTGACATGGGACCCATCATAAATGAAGACCTGAAACTCAGGGAAGACTATTTTTATGCTTACATAAAAATATGTGAAGTGGGGCTGGGAATTTAGCTCAGTGGTTAGAGTGTTTGCCTTGCAAGTTCAGACCCCTGAATTCGATCCCTGGCACACACACACACACACACACACACACACACACAAATAAATAAATAAAATATGTAAAGTTTGATGAATAATGAATAACCGTGTAAAATGTAATTGAATGAAAGCTATGATAGTGGTAGTGACAGGCTGAGGTGGACGGCCTGGCAGAACTTGTGTGTTCAGATCCTTCTTGGCTGTTTTGGGTAGCATTCATTCCATTCATGCCTCGCAAGAGGGCAGGACCCCTCTTGAAGGAGGGTCCCATGAATGATCTACTCTCAGACAAGATAGGTCAGAGATTACTCTATAGCCAGAAAAGTGGAAGAAGATTAGAGCAGTATTTCTAATTTCTATCACCTGTCTTGAGGAAGAGGCATTCTGGTTTAACACAGGTAAGAAACAGAAGGTCAGAATGTCAGAAGGTCAGAGAGAGAGAGACAGAGAGACAGACAGACAGAGACAGAGGTCCTGAGGCTTTACAAATGTCCTTCAGTGAGAGCAATCAGCATGGCCGTGCACCATACCCTGGAATCTCATTTCGCGAGACCCAACATTTGTAACAGCACAAGTGAAAACTAATACATAGAGAAAGAAGGAAGGAAAACAAAATGTATCTGAGAAAGGGAGGGGAAGCCAACTCTCTTATCTCTCTCAATTGCTGGGCAGAAATAGGGTGGAGGAGAGGGGAACGGTTTTTATCTAACAGACCGTGAAGTGACAGAGGGTGATGGTTAAACATTCAGATTGCCTCGCCAGAATTCCTGAGTTTGAAGCTTATCTTGATGCTTCCTGCTGTGCCAATAATGGAAAACTGCTTAATCTAAGTCTCTGTCACCTAGATCAGAAAAGAAGCTAAGAATAGTACCTACCTCATAGATCCATTGGAAAGATTCCAGGAGATAACCATGTCTTGAGCCTAAGTCCAGGGCATGACCCTCTGTCAACATTAACCGTTATTATTATTTAATCTCAAGAGTGTGTTGTGGTCATGTATGGGAGAGCTCTAAGGAAAACTGTAAAGCCAAAGCAACAGAGTATAAAATTAGTTTTGCAGATAAAAGGGATTCGATAAGACAAATGTATGCTACAATAGCTGCAACGTAAACTTGCTGGAAATAGCTTTGAAAAAGTGTGGGATTGCAATAGGCAATTTTAAGTTGGAAGAAAAGTAGGGTTATTATTTTTTAGGTCCAAGTAGAATTGCCTAATGGATTCCATACGTGATGTAAGACTATATGCCTGGCTTACTTTCTCCAGCTCTGTGTGTAGGGGCATGAGAGCTGTAGTAGAAGGTGACCGGCATGCTAAGCAGTATGATCTATGTATTCATTGTCTCTTGGGATCCTGGTGAGACAGGAGCTACAGGAGTTGCTGGAAAAAGGAGAGGAGTTTCCATCCAGTCTTCTCAGGCCAACACGATCTTCTGGCCAGGGGTACTGATTTACCGCCAGAGTAGGCTTACCCTAAAAAGAATCCTGTGCTTCCATGCTTAAACCGTTAGGTAGAAACTAAGTGGTAATATACATGGTGGACTTAGAACAGGGGCTGGGGGTAGGGTCCCCATGATTAGCAGTTTCCTTATCTTGAAATTATTATAATTATAATGTTCTCATTGAGAGGTTATAAGAATTACTGATATCACTTATTAAAACATCTACCTAACCTAGCATTTGGTACATAGTAGCTTCTCACAATTACTAATTCTTTTTCCATTACCTGTTTCACTATCTTTTCAGGCACTTTCTTGCTTATTTCTTCTTGTTATGCTCTGCCGAGAGTCTGATGAATTCTCATGGGTTTTTTGTTTGTTTGTTTGTTTTTGTTTTTGCCTACCTAGTTGGTACCTTAGTGCTTTCCCCTGCACATTGTGAATTTTCCTTTATCTACTTTCTTTTGAGTCTCTTCCGGGTTTGGTGTCTTCTGCTCACACCTCCAGATCTATTTGCTCCCTGCCGTACCATGCTCTGTGTCTACGGTCCATCCTAGATGGGTTTGACCAATGTAGAGAGGAAAACAATGAGTATGAGAAATTTATTTGTTTGTTTCCCTTCCTGCCAGGTGACCACAAGCTAGCTGCATTAGTTTAGGCGATCCTTTCTGCCGAGCTCTGTTTCCACATTCAAGTAAGCTATAGTTCCCACCTGCCCTAGTGGTATCTCCACACTGTTACCAGCCCATGATTTTTTTTTTTTTAATTTAAATGGTACATTTTAGATATACATAGTGATAACATTCGTCATAGAAAATTTGTACCTGTACATGATATATCTTGCTGCTGCTTTTTTTTCCCATTCCTGGCCCATGATTTTTATAAATGACTTCCTTTTAAATTCTTCTTTAACTACCCATTTTAAACATGCTAACTCTGGGTTGCCAGAATCATGGAAAGATAGACTGCCTTTGCATTTTGATTTTACTATTCTTGATCATATTTCTCTTAATATTAGTACCTGTCTTACATCTAGGAAATTTCAAATTGATAGGAAAAATCAAAGAATATGTAAATATTTTTCTCATATAGATTTCTCCAATTTCAAGGTTTCACTCATTTAAATATTAAGTGCCCAAGTGGGTGAGTTTTGCATCTGTAAATCCACTGTGAAACAGGAAACTAGGATAATGATATGATCTATATTATAGAACTTAAGCAGTTTCCTTTCAAGATTTCTTGTTTAAAAAACAGGGGCTAATTTTCAATGAACTTTATAAATAAGATGCTCCTAGGTATGAACCTGTGGGTAGAATTATAGCAAGGTTTCATTTTATTTATATTTATGTTTAAATATATATAGCTGTATCACTAATGCATACATTAGTGAAAAGGATAGGTCATTTTAGGGCATTCTAAGTGGAACTGATACTGTTTATAAAATTTTTTATTAAAATTTTGAAGATTTGAAATCAACACCTAAGTAGAAATATAAAGTATACAAAGAAAGGAGATTTTTTTTAGAAATTAAATACCCTCTTTAATTAGAACTGGTTTTCACATGTGAGGAAAATGAAATGGTCTTTAACAAACACTTTACAAGCACAATTTTTAATTCAGAAGGTAAGGGACATAAGGATCAATTGTGAGATTGCATATTCTTCTTTTATCATTAATGGTTCTGTTAAAATTCAAGGTGCTCTGCTATACTATGGCATATCTTTTAGAAGTCCTATTAAATGTGTATTTTTATTTGCTAACTAGTGTTGGTAATTCCTCAATATTTAGTCAAAAGGACACTAAGAGTTGGATCAGAAATTTGTTTGACATGTATTAATAGGAAGCAAAAGCTAATTTTATTATATTTCCTATTTTTTGAGAGAGTTTTAACAAAGAATACTTTGATGCATATGTATTCTCTGGCAGTATATGTGGTAAAACAGAATTTAATATTGTAGTGCACAAAGAACTGGTTATCCCTGCTTATGGTAGGTAACACCAAATAATTTCAGCCTAATGGAGTACTATAAAATACCACAAAAGATGTCGGAATAAGATCTTTTATTCTAAGTGTCGTGCTGCAAATATAATATGATATTTGTGTTAATCAGCTATATATTAAGTTAATATAATGTATAATTATGATTACTACAAAGCTATTGATCTCTCTCCTATTTGTTGATTTGTGTAGCAGATATTTTTTGAGAACTTCTAATGCTCTGGGCGCTAGGGGTACAACAGTGAACTCACCATGATGTCTGTCCTCGTGAATATTCCATATGATTGAACCTTTGCTATAGATGTAGTTTTCTCCGGAAAGAATATAGCATTTAGGACAATTCAGACATAGAAATGGGCAAGTGAAAGAAGCGTTGTTCAAGCCTTTTTTAAAAGAGTGATTTTCACTTAAGTTTACAAAGAAGCTAATCTTAAATAAATTCAAATACTTGGTCTCAAAATATCTTTTACTCATTTCTATTTTGGTTCAGTGTGGTTCTCTCCTGCTAACAAATGTTAAACTTCGTTCCTCTTATCTTTAGTTTATAATTTTTAAAATACATTTTGGCTGTGCTGTTGCTGTTATTTTTAACTAAAATCTTATATGGTTTGACCCGATTTAGATGTCATTAAATAATATCTTTGTGGTACTACATTTCCATACATATCTTACTGTTTGCCAAGTACGGTGGCCTTTCTATGTTACCAGGAATAATTGCTATTATTTGGTCTGTAGTTTTATATATTATGTATGATTTTCAGATTAAAAAATAAAAACACCTAAATTGACTAAGTAACACATTGTCCATAGTTACACATGCAGAAAATGCTCAAATTGACCTGAACAAGGGTGTGCATAATGACCAGCTGGTAGAGGGCAATTCAGGGGCCTAGCTGCCCCTGCCCAAGACAGGGTCAAAGATTTTATTAATTTTATAAAAAGAAATAAGAAAACAATAATGGAAATAAAATAATTAATATAATCCGATAATAAAAATAAGGATGCTGAATTATTAATGGCACAATAAAATGAAAATATTGTAGAAAAATGTAATAGAATTGGATGCAATACAGCCCATAACCATATATTTAAAAAGGCTTTAAATTGCAACTTTTCCCAGCATGGTCACCCAAGTTGAATATCATGAAATGGCTAATGGTTCACTTGATACTTCTGAAAGTTTAAAGAGCAGCAGGGGTAGAAAAATCCACTCGTCATTTGAGCCCTCGTGAATGACTGAGAGAAATGTGTTCCCGTTCAGGTTTTGCCAAACAACCGCGAAGAGCGGGAGACCAGTGGCAGAGACCTGTGACACCCGACACAGGAACTGGAAGGTGTACAGTTGTCGAAGGACAAAGTGATGCTGCTTGGAGCGGGTGGAGGCAGGATCCTGGCAAGATGGTATTTCAGGTCGCATAATACTGAAGTTAGAGATCCTGGAAATAGGGACGCAGGGACACAGGGACTCATCGTGGTTTGGATTTGCGTCTCCCTGGTAATTAGTGATGCTGATGATTTTGTGTAGGCCACAGGGGCGTAGAGCCTGCAATTCTTCAATAATCAGCCTGACAGTGGTTCTCCCCATGCCCACGGAGGGGCAGGCAAGAACCACAGTCGGTGTCATGTGGAAAAGCCCGCGGTCACCAAGCATGGCCGTGCGTGAACACTCACGAGTGAGGGAGCCCCGCATCCCTCCATGACTTTGCTCTACTAGCCTGCAGGATTACTTAGAAATATTAAAAAAAAAAAAATTACAGGGCAGTATTGATGAAAACTTTAACAAAGCTTTCATAAAGCCTTTAAAACATTGAATCATAAAAGAAGACCAGAGTTAAGGTAATACTAGGTTTTAAAAACTATTTATTGAAGGAAAAACAAAGAATTAGAACCATGAACCATTTGGGGCATAAGGAAAGGTGAACAGGCCCCCAAGGACTATATTCCAAGTAAAATGCTTTAGTGTATCTATGACCTGTGGAAACAGAGGGAGATTGCTATTCTGCTAGTGGCACAACATTATTTAGATTGGTGACTGCTAAAACCTCAGAACACAATTTCGAATTAAAAGCATATTCTTGAGAGCTGGATCTGGGGATGTGCTCTGGTAACCCCAGTACTAGGGAAGCTGAAGTTAAAGGGTCTTGAGTTCAAGACCAACCCCGGTCACGTAGTGAGTTCAAGGCCAGCCTGGACTGAGCAGCAAGACCCTGTTTGAAAACAACAAGAAGAACATTTTTAAGACTCTTAAAAATATGTAATGATTGTTAAAATCCCCGAAATGAGAGTGAACATATATATGGATAATTTTATTTCTTACCTCATTCAGTAGTTATTCTATTCTGTCTCAAGTAGGCCAGTGTTTTAGTCCCTAGCCAAGAAATTTCTATAAAGTTTGTGAGGTGCAGAAATCCTTGGGATATATTTTACTGAATGCTTTAAAGGTAATATATAAAGGCTTAGTGAGGAGAAATTATAAAAATTATAACCCTATAACTCTTTCGATTTTAAGATGAGTTATCTGTACATTAAGTGCTGATGGTGTAAGCTAAAAGAACATAAGGAGATCTGAAATATATGAGCAGGACACAGGATGAGTACCTTTATTTTCCATTTTCTCTGGCTATTTTCAAGCATAATGCAGATCAATTAACTTTCTAATCCATTAAGAAGGATGGTTTTGCACTGTAATGAACTCAAATGAAAATCCGGAGCTGTCCCAGTTCTTACTGCAGGGACACTGCGTATCTAAACAGCAGGAGATTGTTATTTTTCCTTGCTGTTTCAGCCAACTCATTGCTGAAATCAAGCCACACCATAGCTAGGACTGCCCCCTGCGCTTCTTGCTCAAGTGTGCAAAACTTTTATGTCTAGCTGGAAAAAAAAAAAGTAGTTTTGGGGATCACATCCCTCACAACACTGGTGGATTTAGGGTTATTCAGAAAATTTGGAATAAGAAAACTGGACTAGTTGCCAGGTGTGTGAGGGCCGGCAGTGCAGGAACACAGAGTGTTTAAGGTCCCGGATTGCTGAATATGATCCCATCGATCCCCACCACGTACCAGAGCTTACTTCTGAGGGTGAAGTACTCTACTCATTAGGAAAACAAAATGGGTGAAAATGGACAAAAATCATGCAATTTTTGAATGAATTGGTATTTCTATAAGCAGATGATGAAATAATTTTCTGATATGCAACTACTTGGACATTTCTTCCAGTAGTTGTAGACGAGATATCGGGGGGGAAATCATCTGAAACCCTTTGAAAATATAAATGAATTATGAAGAAGAAAAAAAAAGAAATAATCTGGGAAGAGAAAAGCTGGGGACTAGTGCTTTTTAAGATTTAAGTTTAGGAGCTAAGCCTTGTCAGTTTTTATTGGTTAATAAGATTGAGGAAATAGGTGGCAATCCAGATGGCAGAAAGCCTATATTCTGGGTACAGCCCGAATAGCCTTCTAAGTGTATATCTTTTTGATGTTTCTTTCCTAGAATGCTCTTTTTTCTTACCTGCCACACTCTCAGAGGATTTAGTCCACTGTTCTAACTTTAACTTCCACCTCCATCCTGATGACATCTACATAAATATCTCCCGTCCCAACATTTCTCAGAAGACGCCAATCTGTGTATCTAAACTGCTACTGGACCTGTGCACCCAGCTACTTCTCAGGTGTTGCAGGTTGACTGGTTTGTTGCTTTCCCATTCCTTCTGTCTCAGACATTCCAGTGTTCATTATGTTAATTGAGGCCCCACCACCTACACAATCAACCCAGCTAAAACTATCAAAGGGGAGCTTAGTTTTCCCCCTTCACAACCGCCTAAATCCAATCCATTAAGAGACATTTTCAAAAATTGTACAAAACTACTTTTTTTCTTCTTCTGATAACATTGCTGTAGTTGTCATCTTTATCATTTATTTTGTGGGTGATCGATGAAGCCTCCATTTATTTTTATTTTTTATTTATTTATTTATTTTTTTGTGGTGCCAGGGAAGCCTCCATTTAAATGCACTGAGTCTCTCCCAATCTCCAAACTGCATTCCATCTAACTTTCAATTTTTTTCTTTATTTTGTCTTATAAATTTAAACTTATTTTAACTGACAGGCACATAAAATGAAGCATTCTGATACATTTATGCACTATATTTATGTATATGGGTATGGAGGGGAGAGAGAGAGAGAGAGAGAGAGAGAGAGAGAGAGAGAGAGAGAGAGAGAGAATTTTGGATTTTGCTATGTAGTTCAGGCTGGCCTTGAACTCACTATGTAGCCCAGGCTGGTTTGGATCTCCTGATGATCCTCCTGCCTCAGCCTCTCAAGTGCTGGGATTACAGGCATGCATCACCATGCCCAGCTGATACATGTATATGTTGTGTAGTGTTTAAATATATTTATCTCTTCAAACATGTATCCTCTGTTTATGGTGAAATCATTCAGAATCTTTTGTTCTGTCTTTCGAAATATGCAGTACAGTATTGTCGGGAATGTGATATTGTGCAATAGAACACCAGAAATTCCTAGTCTGATCAAACTGCAACATAGTAACCCTTGACCAACATTTCCTACTCCTTCCTCTTCTCTTCTTTTCCCAGAATCAGGAGACCACCATTCTCTCAGGAAGTTCTGTGAGATAACTGAGCATCCACAAATTAGTGAGAAAATACTTGCCTTTTAGTGCCCGGCTTTTTTCACTTAACATAATTCTCTGGTTCCATTCACTGCTGCAAATAACACGATTTCATTCTTTTCTATGGCTGAACAGTGTTCCATTGTGTACAACATATTTTTACTCATTTATCTGTGGGTAGGCTCTTGGATTGTTGCCATTTCTTAGCTGTTGGGAATAGTGCTCCCATAAACATGGGAATTCAGATACCTCTTGGACATACTAATTTCATTTTGTTTGCCTATATGCCTAAGAGTGAGATTACTGTATTGCATGGTATTTTTGTGTTTAATTTGTTAGTAACTTCCATACTATTCTCTGTAACAACTGTACTAATTTATACTCCAACTGACAATATACCAGGGTTCCCTCGTCTCTATGTCTTGACCAGCATTTGTTATGTTTTGTCTTTTTTGAAAACAGTTACTTTTACTGGGTTGATATGATACCTCATCGTGGTTTGCATTTGTGTTTCCCTGATGATTAGTGATGCTGATCATTTTTGTATAGTCTTTTTGGTTATTTTTACGTCTTTTTTGAGAAATGTATATTTGGGTCTATTGCCCATATTTTCTTTGGTTATTTGTATTTTTGCACTGTTGTTGAGTTTTTTGAGTTTTTATATATTCTGGATATTGAGCTCCTGTCAGATGTGTAGTTTGTAAATATTTTCTCCTACTCTGCAGGTTGTCTTTTCATTCTGTTACTTTGCCAAAGCCTTTTAGTTTGATGCAATCCCATGTGTCTATTTAAGCTTTTCTTCCTGTGCTTTTGGAGTCTTGTCCAAAAAATATTTGCCCACTTTAGTGTCCTGAAGAAAATTTTCTTCTAGTGGTTTTACAGTTGTAGGTCTTACAGTTAAGTCTTTAACCTATTTTGAGGTGATTTGGTATAATTGGTGAGAGATAGCTTCATTTTTCTGCTTATGGATATCTAACTCCCTTAGCACCATTTATTAAAAAGAGTTTCCTTTCTCCAAGTATTCTTAGCACTTTGTCAAAACTCAACTGGCTGTCAAGTCCTGCCTGGATAATTTAATGAGTTCCTGTCTCAAAATAAAAATGATCTGGGAGTGTAGCTTTGTGTGACTATACCCAGTAGCATGTGCATGCACGTGTACACACACACACACACACACACACACACACCCCATCAGTTGTCATGGGCTTGAGTTCCTGTGCTATGCTACTGGTTCAGTAATACTTCTTAAAGAGACATGTACCTATCCTTACCCATTCTAAGACATACTTTGTGATTTCCAATATTTAAAGAATTTGTTCAAACTCCTTAACTTAAACTATATACTTCACAAACATTAAATTTAGTAGTTATTCCATAAGAAAGCAAAAATTTTATGTGTCCTTAGTTTGCTCTAGGAATTCCATCTCCTCACAGTTACCTTCTGTCTAGTTTTTTTCCGGTGCTGGCAATCAGACCCAGCACCTCAGATGTGTGAGGCAATTGCCGTGTCACTGAGCTGCACCTCCAGCCTTGTCCAGTCTCTTCTTCTGGTTTTTCTTTAACTCCTCAATCAAAAATCACATTGTTCATTCTACTTTTTGACTCCTCTGCGTATTCTTCTCTTTGCTCAATTGTTTAGTACCTCTGTTAACACATGAATCAAACTGTTCTGCAATTTTTAAAACATTGTCTATATCTATATCCGTCTCTGCTCCATTATTTATTTTTTACTCACTCTTTTAATTGTACTCTCATCCTTTCATGATAAGGTGAAATCCTTGAAGATGAGAACCTTTGTATGACTAGTGCCATGCAGAAGATGGAATACATAGCATAGTTTCCTAAATTTCATGAGTCGAGCAGATAATTTTAGAATGAGACAGAGATGTGAAAATTATGGAAAAAGTTGTTGACTCAAAATAAATGACATGGTTTCTGAGTGCTACTGACGTTCAGCGGAGGTGGGAATCATGGCTTCTTTATGGGTGTGATCAGCAGGTGCTGAACTGCAGGTGGCTGTGCTGGAACAATAAAGAGAAAAGACAATTTAAGCTTGTGATATCAGCAATGTGGCTGAAGTGACTCGTCTAGAGTTCTCATAGAGCAGTAAAATAAACAAATCAAAACTAAGCAATGTATAAAAGTGAGTCTGAGATCGTGGGTATTTTCCCCACACGTGTGTTTCTGTAGAAGCAGGAAACTCAGTCTTCATATGAGGTGAGACATAGACTTAATGTTATAGGAAAAAGCTCATATGACTTCAAAATTTCCTATCAAACACATGGGGATGTCAGTAATTTCATGGCAGAAAAGCTAGAGAAAAATTTGCTTTGGGTCTAGATTTTTGGTAGTCACACTTAGTAAATTAATAGGAAGAGTATGAATAAGTGTAATTTAAAGGGAAGAAATGGGTTTCAAGATCCAAATGGAAGTAAATGTTACTACACTTTTGCTTTATTTTTTTCTGCTGAATCTTCCCCATTTGCATAAAAAATTTAACTTCTCTTTACTTATTTATCCATCTACCACCTCATCTTTTTACTTACCCTTAAAATGAAACTTGAAAAAAATTTATACATACTTTCTCTAATTCCTCTTTTCTTTAGTCTTTTCATTTTAAGATGTTGCACATGAGATTTAATTAAGACCTTCTCAACCTCACTATTGATTTATATGACTAAATTGGACTAGCAATTCTTAGTCTTTTTCTTAACTGACTGGTTGCCATCGTACGACAAATAGATCACTCCTTCTCCCTTGGCGTATTTTTGTCACTTGGCTTCCAGGACATTCCATTTCTTTGGTTTCTTTTCTGCTTCAGTGGCCGCTCCTTCTCAATCCCCTATGCCGAGCTCTAGTTTCTACAAACCTTTGAGCACTTCAAATATAACTCCCTAGGTATTTCTCTCTCTCTCATTTCATCCGCTCTCTCATTGAATGAGATTCACTTCCTAGATTCCTATGATTCTCATTGCTATCTATCACTGATAATTCCCAAGTGTGTATTTTCAGATTAAATATCTCTTTTAACTATAGATGCAACTGTGTACTTTACCTCTCAACTTGGATGAGCAATTGCCATCTCACACTTAATATATCTGAAACCACATTCCTGATTTCCCTTCTCAGCCTACCCTTCCTGTAATAATTCTCATCTCAGCTAATTGTAATTCTATTTTTCTAGTTGCTTAGGCTGAAGTTGTAGAAAACCCTTGACCTATTTCTTTTTCTCACACTCCACATCTCATCTGACATCAAAACCTATCAGCTTTACTTTCAAAGTATATCTCAAATTTAACCATTTTTTACCATCTCGCCACTCTCCTTCTAGTCAAAGGCCTCAATGTTTTTACCTGATATATCGCACTGACCTCATAAATGGTTTTCTGCCTCATTTCAAACTACTGGCAGTGTAGCAGCCAGAGTGAATCTGTGTAAATGTTAGTAAACATGCTAATATTTTGGAGTCCCAAATCTTCAAACAGCACTTTCCTGTAGCCCTCCTGTTCCCCACTAGGTTTATCTAACATGAATCTCACCCTCACCATGCTTTAACGTAGTCACCACGGATTCATTGGAGTTCCCACATACACCAGGAAAACTCTTGCCTAACGTTTTTGTACATCCAGTTCCCTCTGTCTAGAATGTTCTTCCATAAGATAGCAAATATTAATTGATTGTCTAACTTCCTTCTCTCTGCCTAAGTATCACTCAGTGCCTTGGCTAGCTGATTTAAAATTCTAAAATCTCTAGTTTTTCTTGCTTCCTGATTTATTTTGTCCTTTAACACTCTTACAGTTTAGATCTAAAATGTCCCCCAAATTCTCACGTGTGGAAGGTGATTGAATCATGGGGGGACTATACTCATCAGTGGATTCATCCCTTGATGAATTCGTAGCTAAATGCCCTGTTAGGAGACGGGGTCTGGTCAGAGGCGGGTTACAAGAAGCATGATCTAGAAGGGTGTATCTTCTTCCTCCCTAGCTCCTCCCTTCTCTCTCTGCTTCCTGCTTGTTGTTCTCCTCAGAACTGTTCTCTTTGGAGTCAGCTGAACATGGACTGATACCATGAATCAAAATAGACCTTTTAAATTGTGGGTGTTGGAGATTTTGTTCCAACAGTGGAAAAGTAACTAAGATGAGCGTTTATTTGTTTAACTAGAACTTATAAAGGATATTCTGTGAGCAAGATACTATCCTATGCACCAAAGACACTTGCTTGTTATAACTACAAAACTTTGAAGGCTTCAACATCATTGTCCCAAGGTCATCTACTTGCCTGACTTCCAGAGAGACCAAAATGGCCTCCCAGCTCTGCGGGCTTAAAGTAACAGGTGCAACCTCTGAGTTGGATATAAAAACAAAATTGAAGACAAAAGGAAACCCGAAATTCTGGCACAAGCTTTTGTTCTTTCTTTCTCTTTCATTTGTTAGCTGGAACACAGAGACTGTAGAGAAGGATCCTTAGTCCTCACGGGTAGAATGAGTCCATGGTAAGAGAACTTCTCTAGGGTGGTCTATTGTGGAGCCATTGCACAAGCAATACAAACATTTAGATCATGTCTAAACCCGCGATTGACGCAGGAATCTTCATACAGGAGGTGTAGTGAAGATAGTGGCTTGTGTCCCACAAAGCCTCAAAAGAAAGGCGGATGAAAGAAGAACTAAGATCAGAGTCCCAAGATACACAACTGAGGGATTTAAGAGATTAAAAATAGTCCCCCCAAAAAGAGAAGTAGGAAAAGAATTTAAGAGCGTTCATCATCAGAGAAATCAAGGTAGAAAAAAGTCTCAATAGAGAAATGGGTCAAGAGCAGTCAGAAAAATGCCTTTAGATTTGCTAGAAAGAGTTTACTGCTAAATGAACTCAGCGCTATTGGTAGAAGTTTATTTAAAATAGGAGTAACCTGAGCCTTTCGGAAGATGGGAGTGTGAGAGCCAATATGGAGAGGTTAATTGAAGAAGCCGAGGAGAGTCTTGTGGGATTAGATTATCATAGAAAGCGGAAGGAATCGTTTTATAGTGCAGGTACACGGAGCAAATTCAGACAGGAAGGGAAACTTTCTCTGGATGGAAAGATGAGAGCACAGAGAGCCATCCTGACACAAAACATGTTTTATGTTTCATTTCTTTAAGATAGTAAAGAAGTATTTGGAAACAACATCCATGTTGGTTATTATAGATTGAAGTTATGCTGTGAACAGATCATGAGAGAATTACAAAATCTTCTTGATTTGACCTCTGGCAGTTTTCAATTACAAAAACAAATGTGGAATCCAGGAAGAAGAAAAATTTATATGTGCCATAATATATTTTTAGACCATTTAAAACACATCCATCTCTTCCAATTCCAATTAGGCAACTAATTTGACTTGAGTAGCTATGTTGATGTAAAGAATCGCAGACCCAGAACACAGTAGACATTTTCTTTTTATCAAGGAAATGTCTAACAAACGGCAGCGATAAGAAAAGCAATTCTTAATATAAGGCACTCTTATTCAAGGACAGTAAGTTAGTAAACAATCTTTGACCACATTCGTGATTTATGGTTCTATTTTTCTTCTTGGAAGATATCTTTAATAGACTGCTTGTAAGATTAGGAAACTAACATATTTGGTAAAGGAATGATAGAATAAATTATGTTTGGCCTTGCTGGGCCTCACTTCATCGTACATAGTTTCACTCACTACCAATGTCCATTCAGGTTCTAAAAACGTCTATAATTCTAGAAGCATAGACTTTTCATTAATTAAACTTGTTAAAAAGATTATTCTATCAGACAAAAACAGGTAGCAAAGAGACTAATTCTCTGACATAAGAGAAAAGGAGTTAACTATGGGGTGTATTTTAGACTAAGTAAGAGAATCAAGAGGAAGTAAAAGTGATTAAGATGTGACGTATCTATGCACTGATTCTCCAAGATAAATGTAATTATTATGTATCACAAACATATGCTAATTAAAAAGAAGACAATTACTAGCAAAATTTTCAAAAAAATAAACATGGGTTTTGGGTACTGTCATCCAGATGAAGGTTAAAGGCTATTTCCCTCACATTTAAAAATGCTTAGCAACAATCTAAATGCTAATTCTCATTCTAAAACAGTTGTGATTCAGTTTCTCTGGCTACTACTGAATAGCATTTAAGAAAATGCTGTAGAGAGGAAAGATACAAATTCTTTGTTTATAGACAAGGAGCAATATGATAAATGCTGTCACAATTGCTTTCTATGTAACCCCTGCATTAGTTTGAGTGATTATACTATTTGTATGCAAACTTGAAAACTAATAGTATTCATAATACAGCACAATGTCTACTTAGATCCTAATAGGATTTCCTGTAATATTGTGTATGGTATAAGGACTCTCAGAAATCGGCTTCTCTTTCACAGTAAACTGGCTTTATCAACTCTAAAACTCCTTCTGTGTTTGGATACAGAGGCCATAATATCTTTGTGCGAACTAGAATTCTAACTGTAATCAATTAATGTAGGTGCTGTCATACATTTAAGAAAAATATTGTGAAACCCAAAGAAAGGGGCATTTTGCTAAGAAATTCTGGAACAATTAGGGGTAATAATTCCATGATTTATTAATCAGATATTGTACATGATTTGATTTAGTGGTTAAAAAGTATGTCAAGTCAGAATACTGAAAACAGGATGATTTCTGCCATCATCACCTTGTTTAATTCTTTCTGTGGTTTTTGAGAAAATGAAATAAACCCTAGTAGGGGACAGATGAAAAGGCTAGAGAAAGAGATACAATCATTCTTTTCCCTGATTAGTTTATGAGGGCAATTAAGCAAGAAGTATAAAGCAGAACTTTTCTTTTTCTATTTTTATTTGGGGAGGAATACGACATATTATATAATCATAATCCTTTTGAATGCTGTTTTACATGTTGCGATGCCTAAGGTCTCACACTAATTGGAATACCTTTGCATAGGACTCATGTTGGGATGACACATCTTGCTGAGGGGCGTGTGAGGGGTATAAGACGAGCAGTGAAGTACTTTTTATACTTTTATAATTTCCTTGTGCATTTCAAGTTTTGCATAGGTCAATTAACTCTTTCATCTATTATTAAGCTTTGGCTAGATCTTCCTCTACTTTTAGGTTTTGCTTCCTTTCTGAGATCTTAACTTCTGCCCAAGGTGGTGGCTGCCTGCCTGTTTTCTGTGTCTATCTTTGACCTGATATGGTGAGCGTGTAAGTGTTTCACACAGATGAGACACAGGGACTTTTTGTTTAGCTGAAACTTGCTAAATTGGGTCATGGAGAGGAACTGTTTTTTGGTTTTTTTGTTTTCTCTTTTTTTCCCCAAAGGTATTTATGCCTGGTCTGTGTGGTCTGATTTCAGTGTTACAAAGTGGGAAACCATCGGTTTGGACTTGGAACACCTGGTTCAAATCTTGGCTCCTTGGCATAAAAACTAGATGAATCACAGTTTGAGTCTGCTCCTGCTGCTGCAACAAATATCATTGACTGGTGATTTGTAAATAAGACAAATGTGTCGTTACATTCTGTAGGCCAGGATGTCTAAGCTCAAAGTCCTGGCAGATTAGGTATCTGGTGCGGGTTCTCTGCTTTCGAAGTAGTACCCTATTCCTATGTCCTCACCAGGCAGAAGGGTAGCAGGGATGTGCTTGCTCCTTCAAGCCTTTCTATGAAAGGAACCAGTCTCCCTCAGGAGAGTAGAATCCTCCTGACCTAATCATCTCCGGAAAGCCCCACCCCTTGATACTATTTCTTTGGATATTAAGTTTCACAGTGAATTTTGGCAAGCCATTGCCAATCAAACCATAGCAGTCTTTTAATCTGCCTGTGACTCAGTTTCTTCCTCTGTAAGTCAAAAATTAACAGGAGTTTTTCTTTAGATTTGTTATCACGGTTAAAGAAAGAATTATGTTTAGCATAACACTCTCATCTGGAAGAGCCTCTGTCTGAATCCCAAAGCGGTGTGGAGGAAAGGAGGCATTTTCCAAAGAGAATATAACATCTGGCTGTGCCGGGAGAAAGGCAGGCAGTATTCCAGCAAGGGAACTGGGGAAGCCGTGATTCCCGGGAAATGGACAGAACAATCTAAGGCTGAAGTTGAAGCCATAGGTGGACTTAGGAGACTGGTACAAGGTCAGGCAAGTCAGGAAGGCCGGTTAGGAGGAAGCAAGAGGATCGTGACCAGGAGCCTGGACATCGCCCATAACTGATACCTGTTGGGCAGATCTAGATGAAGAAGTGCCACTTACAGCTGAGAACAGAGACTGTCTAGTCTCTGGTCTCATTATGAACCAGTTTCCTCCTAGCAATAACGGGTTGTTTCTGGGTGATTTTATAAGTTTATTCAGAATCAGTTTAGTTCTCATTTCTGTGGGATCTTATGTAATGGAGGTTTCTGAATTAGAGGAAATGCTTCTTAATTAGAAACAAAGGACCCATGGAGTTGTCTCACTAGAATTTATTCTTAGTGTTAACTGGTGATTGACCACATCTCAAGAAACAGTTTGATATGAACTATAAATTTATACATGAGCTTTGTTATCAATAAAGCTAATTTCAAGTCCAGAATCTACTGTATATTATCTTAAAAGTTGGTCCATGTATTTGAATCGTAAAATGGGGGTAAAGTGGGGAGATTCTGGATCAAGTAAACAAATGTTGACAAATATTTCCGACACAGTGTACACTTTAACAGTTAATAAGTATTAACTGTTAAAATGTGGAAAGTTAGGAGCGAAAGGACTGCTCGATTATCATCTTTTCTTTGGATTTTAGAGATTATGCCTGGAAAGGATATAGATTTACCAAGAAATGGGATATACTTTCTGAATTGTTCAATGTTTATTATTTAATGATATATATTATGTTATCTTGGACATATTTCCACTTACCTCTGTGTACTTGGTTCACATCCCTCTCTCATCTCTTTTTCTCTCTCTCTCAGATAATTATGAGAAACTTACTGGCTTTTCCTTTTGCTTTCTTCCTTCAGAAATCTCTCAAGCATTTCTATTAGCGTGAAAGAAAAAAGGATCCTACAGAGCACAGGGTAGTCCTTGTGGATAAATAATGCACACCAAAAAAATCTGTTGACTTATTATCTAGTTACAGCCACCCAGCTACCTTTCTCTCTACTGTGGAGAGTCACTGGCTGACCCATCAGAAGTTGAGTAATAGTCAAAAAATCAGGATCTATTGCAGTATAGGAAATGGGCCCTTTCACAGACACTGTGGCTGAGAGTGAACCTGGTTGACTGTTTCTCTGGAGGGGAGTTTGGTGTGCATGGCAGCAGTCTTAAAATACAGTTACTCTTTGACCTAGCAATTGCACATTTGTGAAATAATGCTAAAGACGTAATCGGACAAACGTGCAGATATATACATGTACAAGGATGTTCACCATAGCATTGTTTGTAATAATGCAAAATTGCTAACTGCTTAAATGATCATCATAATGGGATTGTTTGGGGTATTCTTCTATGACAGAATAATACTGCAACATGCTGTACACTCTGTATTATGATGTAGAAAAATGTTCATAAACATCCATAATCTCAAGAGTATGATAGCAAGATAGACAAACATATGTTTAGGTAACATCCTCTTCTGTAATAAAATGTTTATGTTTATGTAAACGTGGACCAAACTGAAGGAATGTGTATGTTAAATAAGAGTTGTCTTAGTGTCATCATAGGTGATTTTTATTTTCTTCTTACAATTGTTGGCCCTGTGATCAACATGCTTTAGTTTCGTAGTCACTTAAAAATAACTGTTAAATAGAAAGTAGGCTGTTAAATAGAAAGTACGGCTCTTCGCTGTCAGAGCAGGGATTTTTATCTCTTGTTCACCGCTGTTATGTCCAAAACTTACTAGAGAATGCCCAGTCATAGGAAGGGCTCAGCTGATACAGTTAATGCCTCTTCACTCTGTCCTTTTATCTCAAACAATACCAGATACCTAGGACTTTTTAGGATGGTTGTGTTGAAACAAATTTGAATCCAATTTACCCAGCTCTCCAGAAGAGTCTTCACGTTTGCAGAATACCAGAGACTGAAGGTGGTATTTGAATGTTATAGGATTTATGTAATTTAGTTCTTATTCTTTATGGAGTTTAAATTGGGGATCAGGTGTCAAAACAAAGAGAGAGCAAGTGGTAATGTTTAAAAATAGTTACTCAATTGTTTGTTATCCATTTACTCTGCAAACATTTATTTATATACAAATTTTTGTGTGTTATAAAAAGTAGAAGAAATATAACTGCAAATGGATAACGATCTTTGTCTCTACCTATCTATCTATACATATGTATACATATATATAGAGAGAGATCCCCACATCTCCTAGAAACTAAGTTGTCTAAGATCCCAGAAACTTAGTTGTCAAACTTTCTTTACAACCAATGTCCAAGACTATGATTTAGGTCTCTGCTATCAGACAGACAGAAACAAGGTTTTGATTAGGAAATAGATGGTAGGAAGTAGGGGGCATAATGTAGAACACTTTCGCAGGGGAAAGTGATGGAGCACACGTTAGTATTGTCAGGCTTCCAGCACTTCCAGCCTGAGCTCTGAAAAGGCAGGAGAATCGGGGCTGTCTGTCCCAGTAGCGGTGGGATGGTGTGTGCTGCTCAGAGTCTTTCTTGCAATTTCAGTGTTGTCCGGGGCAGACAGATTTCAGTGATTTCTTCACCTTCCCAGTGATTTTTTCACCTTCCCAGTGATCTTAATGGGCGGCAGAACTCTTTCGCTGATTTTGATTTCTGCTTCAGCACGGCCTCCAGTCACGCTGAACACTGCGCTACCACCCAAAGGTCACTTGCAGGTGTGTCCATCTTCGAAGGCTGCTTTTTCCTCCAGATCATTCTTTCAAGTCCTCTTACTTTAATGACTCTTTGACTCATTTGTCCTACCTTCTTCGCTGCCTGTTACTACCACTCATGTCCTCACTTGCCTTCTTGCTTGGCTTATTCTATGATCCATTATTGTAAGTAATTATTTCATTCATTCTCAATTACTCTGACACTATTTCCCCAACAAACTCCTCTCAGTAGTACCCCTGTGTGTTAAATCCAACTTCCCTCCTACTTCATCTTGGATCCTGGAAGCAAAATGAGACCAGTCTAAAACACTCAGACATTCTGAATGATCACGTTTTATGCTCAGGACCAAGACTATCAAAACGTCCCTCTGCGCTGCCTCTTGGACCTCTGAGGTGATTCCTCGCCACACCCCTTTCCTCATCTCTCACCATCTGTAGGATGTCGAGCCGCTGTCTGTCCTTTGCTGTTTGCATCTCTCTGTCCACCGCGGTAGCTAGCTGTCCCTGGTCTGCAAAGGCAGTCTGTCTCTTTCCGTCCTGAAGGCTACCTTCCATCATTTGCTGAGAATCACTGTAATTGACCGTTCTCAACTCGACATCATCCTTTTCATCTTAAGCTAAACGAGACCAGTCTAAACCACACTAACATGCTGATTTTAACTGGAACATTCCCACAAGTGTAAGATATGCTGGCATATATCCTGTAACAGTTATCTGTGGGCCTCACTGCCCTGTCCAGTGATTAATCATTTCTCTGCTCTTTCTCTTGGACACTCCACATGCCTTAGTGTTCACTATTTTCACTTAAGTGTATCTGCTGTCACACTGACGAGCAGCCGCCTTTGGTTTTCGTCCAGGCTGTTGCAGTGGCCTTGGGGATGGTCTCCCCGAATCCTCACTTGCAAACCTACACAAACCTCAAAACAGCTAGAACGAACCTTTAGAACTTGAAACAAGGTCAAGTCACTCCCTGCTCAAAGTTTCCCAAGGGTTTCATTACCCTAAAATAAAAGCCAGCAGCCCTTGCCAGACCTTAGAGGAGTTTGAGTTGGCACCGAGCTGCTTTTCTGACCTCATCGCCTGCTTCTCTGCCCCCCTCTGCTGTCTCTGTTCTCTTGCCTTTCTTCGGACCTTCCGGGTATGCTGTCAACTTTAACTCTGCAATTTCTCTTCCTTGAATACTCTTCTTTTTCCAGCCACGGTCTCCCTAGCTCAGTTCTGGGCTGTACTTAAGTGTGACATTTTCCTGGAGGACTTTTCTTCCTCCTCTACACTTTTGCTTCTCCTGGTTACTTTTCCTATGGAGCCTTTGTTACCTCTGCCATGTGTTATGTGCTTATTTGTTTATTATCTATTTCCACTAGATTGTTATCTGTATGAGAGCGAGAACCTTGTTTTGATCATGGCACTATCCGCAGTGCTTAGAGGCATTGAGTAAATATTTGTAATCATCGAGTAAATATTTGCTGAAAGTGCGCCTGGGGTTCCATGTGAGCAAAGGAGGGATCTTTCCTTAGGAGATTCTTCTCTTGAGACAAGTTTTGCAAGTTGGAAAACATGCCAGGCAACAAGTGAAGGAATGATAAGAGAATGTGGCAGTCTCTGGTATGCTATGATTAGAGGTATAGAGGATAAAAGTTTTAATTCTAGAGAGAAAATTACTCCCTCTATAAGCAGAATTTAGGAGTAGATGGAGCAGAACATGGGGTAGGGTTTTCAGAGAGAAATCCAGAATTTTAGCCACTATGGGTGTGTTAGTCTTAGATTTCTAAAGTTTAACATTGTAACTTTATGAACGCAGTACCATCCTAAAGATTTTTCTACCTCTTTGACATGTTTATTGAGTATTTTATGGAGTATTGGGAAAAAGCTAAGTCACTTTATATAAGTACGGGTGAAAAGATGCAGAACTAAAAATCCAATTGCCAAACTTACACTTTTCTCTCTGAAAAATCACCTAATGCTTCTATTATTTTCTAGCTTCAATCAAATGGTGTATATAAGCTATGTACTGTATATACTTATGTACTTTTGTATATAAATTATGTCCATGAGCTAAGTGTACATGAAGTGACAAAGTAGAGATCATATCTGAAGGAACAGTGTTGGTTGTGTCAATCTGACTCATATACTATGTGCTTATATGCTCAAAGAATATGCATAACCAACACAAGAAATTTTGAATAGAATTTACAAGGTCTTAGGTGCCTTTTCTATGGAGAGAAGGAAACATAAGGATAAGCAGGAAGAGGTAAATACTGATGAAGGAAAAGAAGACATGCCCCCGCTTTAGATCTTATTGATCTGAATGGACCATATAGCCATCTCTAAAACAAGCATTGACAAAGATAATCAGATAATCGGATAGAAACCATTTGACATATATTCCTGAGCTGAGAACAGAATTATATTGTTTAAAGTATAAATATGTGGCTAAAATGGAGTTCCTTTGGCAAGGAAGAAAGGAAAAGTTATGGTGAGGTAACCATCAACCTTTCTTGCAAAGGTTGAACAAAAGCATGAAAGAAAAAAATTTTTTAGAAAAATGAAGTTTTTAGAATGTGTGTTTATAATATTGGTTGTGATGGGTGGAAGAAGAATGTCAGAAAATTATTAGCTTAATAGGAATCAATTAATATGCTTGTGGAACTGTGAACAATAAAAGGATCACAGTTTTACCTGAAATATCTGTTTATATTTGAGGGGAATTGTGTTGTGCTTGCCATGAATCACTCAGTGTCTTCGAGACTGATTTTCTCATTTGTAAAATGCAGATACTGTAAAGTGTCTTGTCCTGCCTACTTCAGAGATTTACCTTGGAAGCCCAGATTATGATATACATGAAGCTTCATTATAAAGCATAAAATAAAATTCAAAAATTGTTACTTCACAGGAAAGAATAAACTCTGCAGTGAAATTCATGAATTGCACAAGATGTTTTCCAAGTAATCCTTACATATTTTTCTAAAAGTTAAAAGAATTCTTGTGATTTTCATTTGTGGTCTCTTTCTCTTCTATCCCAAAGCTCTTGTCACAAGTGCTCTTATTAAATTGCAATAGATGAGGTGGTTTACAAGTGCTATTTATACCTTGTGTAGAAATAAAGCCATTTAGAGATCTTGACTTGCATAGAAACCATAGGTAATGAAGCTAGAAATAGAATTATGTCTTTTAACATTTAGTTCACTTTTTCTTCACAGGGTTTGACCAGTCTGACACTAGAAACACATTCTAACATTTTGTCTTAATTTCTTTTGTTATCTGTAACAGTGTCTTAAAAACCCTTTGACTGTAAACAAGAATATAATTTTATATTATAAACCAGTACATACACCCATAACACTTGTTTCTATATGGATACATATGTAGACATCAAAAGAGATACAAAAGTGCCAGAAAATAATATGCACTACTCCATGTACACCTAGCTGTGATATTTTCTATATTGTTTAATTTCACTAAAAACATAATTATGATTTACTAAATTGATTCCATGACCAATTAATGGATTGTGACCCATAACATATAAAACATGGCAGCCTAGAGCAGTGACGCCGAACATTTTAGAGACCGAGTGCCCAAACTGCAGTGTAAAACCCACTTATTTATCACAAAGTGCCAACACTCCAATTAAACTGGAATATTCAGTGCTGGGCTGTTGGGGTAACTTGACTCGCCTGCCGACAGAGAGGGCTCTGTGTGTGCCTGCTGTGGCACGCATGCCAGAGGTTCGCCACTGCTGGCTTCCAGACTTTGGGGCTCTATCCACGCAGCAGAGACCCTGCAGAAGTGTTTTGTTAGCTCTGAACAGTGTTTGCGGGTGTTCCTTATTTATTGGTTTGCTTTAATTAGCCTCATTTTCATATCAGAACTATTGAATTGTAATAGCCAAGGTAAGGCACAAATATATATATTGAAAAAGTACAACTAAGAGCATATTTTATGTTTTTCCTGAAAAATCTCATCCAATTCCAAGGTCTTATCCCCACCTGTCCAACTAGCCTGGGTGTCTTTCTCAAACTCAATATTTACTAAATTGAACAGAAGAGTTCTAATGATCTTTTCTTGCCCATCCCTCCCTTTATATTTAGTGCCTTTATCTCATACACGTGCTATCTTCTATAACAGTTTCCAGGCTCTGTAATTTGACTTCTGTGGAGAGTATAACCATAATTTCACTTCACAGTGAGTCAGTCTCTTTTTTACTCAGCTCCCATCCACAAATAAATGTGACACTTTATTCATTTCTTCTGCTTTCACAGAGTCTGCCTTAGTTCAGTAACTAATCATACTTTACCTGGACTAGCACAATGTCCCCATGTAAGTTTCCTGATCTCTCAGTATTCTCTTCAAATCAGTTCTTGATGTTATAAGACAGAAATGCCAGTGCTCTTTTAAGCTCCTTGCTTGTCAGTGAATGTTTCATGATAGAATAAATTCCAGGTTCATTGTGGCAAGCAAAAAAAAAAAAAAAAAGAAAAGAAAAGGAAAAAAAGGCAAGGGTCTCATTGTCAGGCTGCAGCTGACTTCTCTATTGTAACCACTATAACTGTGGTGACCATGAGGGCCGAGTTATAACTTGATTGGCTTTGGGATCTGCCCTAGAGATGGTGGAGAACTCTTCTAAGTGTGTCTGGCTGGTCATGGAGGCAAGGCCTGGGGGTCTATATCTGGGTCCTTGCCCATCCTGCTCTGACAGTCTTCCCCTACTCTGCTTCCTGGCCACCACGAATTAACCAGCTTTGCTGCACCATACCCCTCCATCATGATGTTTCTGCATTAGAAGCAACTTACCATGGACTGAACCCTTTGAAACCACAAGCCAAATGAAACCTTCCCTCCTTTAAGTTGTGGGTGTTGTGCATCATTCATGAGAAAGGCTACTAATCCACATGTCTTCACTTTAGCATGATCTCAAAGTATCCCAACCACACTTCATGTTTCAGTACCACTGTGCACACAAGGACCACTGACAAAGCTCCCTCACGGGACTCCTGGCTTTGTTTGTTTCTTTTTAAAATCCATGTTCTGCACAACATGAAAGATGCTGATAAGATGTACATGTGTTACAATTCTGTCTCAGTCCCTGTACTGGTTACTTTTGTGTCACTTTGACTGTGCTAAGGTTGGCCAGATTGCTGGAAAACATTATCTCTGGGTATATTATGAAGGTCTTTCAGGAAGTGAATGAGTTTTTTTTAAATTTTCCACTCTTTTATTAGTGCATATTGGTTATACAGATTAATGGGTTTCATTTTGACAGATTCACGCATGCACATAGCACACTTTATTTCCCCCTCTTCCCAGTTCACTGGTTTTTGGAGTTTCAATGTGTGTAATATATTTTGATCATATTCTGGTCCCTTATTACCTGCCCTTGTGCTCCCTTTTGCTCCTCCTCTTGCCCTTCCACTTGTCTAGTAAGAGTCACCCTTCTCTTTTCCTGTCACTTTTTAGATTTCACAATTAAGGACACTATGCAATGTTTGTCTTTCTGAGTCTGGATTATTTCACACAACATGATGGTCTCCAGAGCCATCCATTTCTGTGATGTGACTCGATTCCATTCTTTCCTATGGATGAATAATACTTCTTCATGTATATACGCCACATTTTTTAATCCATTGATTTGTTGATTAGCATCAAAGATGACTTCACATCTTGGCTATTGTGTATTGTGCCAGATAAACATGGGTATGCAGGAACCTTCATGGAATGCTGACTTTAATTCCTTCAGGTATATATCAAAGGTTGGTATAGTCAGATCAAACCATAGTTGTATTTTTAGTTTTTTGAAGAATCTTCATATTGATTTCCATAGTGAAGTGATTGTATTAATTTACATTCCCACCAGCAGTGTAGAAGGGTTCTTTTTTTTTTTTTCTCCCTCATCCTTGCTAGCATTTAGTGTCTTTTGTATTCTTGATGATAGCCATTCTTACTGGGGTGTGATATTAGGCTTTAAATCAGTAGACCGAGGAAAAAGATCCATTTTCATGAATGTGAGTTAGCTTCATCTAATTTATTGAGGATCCAAATGAAATAAAAAGGCAGTGAAAAGGCAAATTTGGTCTTTCTTCTTGGGCCGAGACATCCATGTGTGCCTGTCCTCTGATGTTGGAACTTCTGGCTCTTCGACCTTCAGAATCAAACTAAAATACACCACTAGCCTTCTGGGTTTTCCTGCTGGTAGGTAGCAGATAGTGGGATTTCTTTACTTCAAAATTACATGCCCCAAATCCCATCATAAATGTCTCATATATAAGTAATTAAATAGCATTTAAACTTGACTTTGTTATTATAGTTCCTATCACACTAATAATTATTATTTTACCATGTAACACTAATATATATGACTATCCTGTTGTCTGTTTCTGGAGAACCCTGGTCCGAGGCCAATTAGCTCTCTGTCCCAAGTCTCTCACTTTGGCTTGCAGAAATCTCATGAGGTTTAGAGTAAATACACGTGAATTGCACAACACAACTCTGGACATCTACATAGATATTTTCTAGCTATTGATCTCACATTTGTAAGGCTAAACCTTAATCTTTTGTATAGCAAGATTAACACACTTAAAGTTATTTGATCTGAAGAATGATGTGTTGTCTAAAAATACATATTGAATTCTTTGTGTATTTATTGAACATCTGCTTTACACCAGACCTGGAGTTAAAAAGTGAATACATTATCTGTTGTTCTGGATCAATCTCACAAACGCTAACTTTTTTCAGACATTTGTATAGTTCTGATAGCAACAATGATTTCTGTAAAACATTTGACTTGAAAACTCTCTGGGCTTTTGTAAGCAAAGTATCAGAATGCTTTGAAATGACAGCAAATTGATCAATTTGGAGAGGTAGTAAACTGTAGCATTTACATCATTCACAATGTAGAACGATCTGTAATGATCTGTAGAAGGGAATAAATAGCACTTCGATGAAATTTGAAAACAATGCTGGTATTTGCAAGTAAAGAAGCATCATAAAAATGGACCATACCATCTTGGGCATGAACCGGGCTTATAGCTTACTGAGATTTAAGTGTAAAGTGGAACAAATGGACAACATAGATGGACAATGGGCAGAAGTGGTTCCTGGGATGGAGAGATAGCTGCTAGGCTCCTGGGCACATCTCTCTTCGGTTCAGAGCGTGCAGGAGAAAGGCATTTTCTTTTGCAAGGTCTTCAGGCCGTAGTGCTAACCTCACGCTCTGGGGAGCACCGTGCACCCAAACTGTTGGTGTGGGTGGGGGTTGTCCAGATTTCCTAGGGGCGGCCTCTCAGGCAACTGGGAGAACAAGCCACTTGTGGGATTTATTCAGGAACCAGGGACTAATCCAGTTTATATTAAATATAAATATCTACAGCAGAAAAAAATTGTTTACAGGGTCCAGGGAATTATAATGAGAAAGAGGCAAATTAGCCAAGTCAAATTTTACTTCTGCTTTTAAGAGAAAACAAGTAGAATTTTGCTAGTCAGAAACAGACTGCTAAAAAAGCGATCGAAAGCTATGGAATGGCAAACACACTAATTTCCAGATGACAAAACCTAAGATGTATTGCACTAGACTGATCCTCTGCCACAGCAAGATTGAATGGATAACCTATTTGGTCCGGCCCAGCTTGGGCTCCTTTTCATTTCCAGTTCCATTATTCTATGATTATACAAGAAAGGGAAATACAACATTGTTAAAGCTCAGGTATGATTTATTGACTTGCTGTATCTTTAAAGATAAAACATGTACTTTGTGTTGTTCTAACTGATAGCCTATTTCTTTTTTTTTTTTTTTTTCCAGGAATAGTGAACAGAGTAAACAGACTCCTAACAGCCGTTTAAAGTGTCACCACGTAAGTTACTGCCAGTGGTGTCTGGGGTCTGCATTAACTCATACACGTAATTTTTCTCCCTTCCTCTTCCGCCTCTCCTCCCCTTTTTAGTTAATAGATTTTCTCACTCATGACCATTTAGCATCATCGCCTTGTTTGCTCCATGCCGTTCCCTCCGGGGTTTCCTCCGTGGATGCCATAGAAGGACTTGGGGGAAACAGTTTGATGAATCACAATTTGTGGAAGGCAGTTACAGTAGCAGCGACAGAGAAATGGAATATTTGTAAAATGCCAGAGGTGAAGGTACAGGACACACATGATTAAGGTTGCCATAAAATCAAAGCTGTCAAAGCAACAAAAACTGTAAAAAGGAAATATTCCGGCAATGTCAGTCTTCCACACATCCAGGGGTCCCATGAAGCATACTACTGAAGAAAGTCCGTTCGGAGTTGAGGAAAAACATTTCCCCGCTGACTATGAACACGCGTGCTGAAGTGTAAACGCTCCCTGGCCCAGGAATTTTAGCCAAGACACCTGGAGACTGCAAGGTAAAACAGCGTCCAGACAGCAAGCGCTCGCACCACTCCCTGAAAGGGCTGAGCAAAGGTGAGAGGCCATCGAGTACGGAGGGCAGTTGAGGATGCAAAATGCCTCCGTTTCCTTCCTAGTATCCACAGCAAGTGAATCCGCGGCGGAGACCGGAGGAGCCTGTATTTAGAAAGCATTGCTCCTCATCTACAAGATCCAGGCAAGTTGGGCAGAAGTGGTTGCTTAGAAAGGGAAACGACTTGTAAGCCGAAAGATCGAGGGAGGGGCCAGGCGAGGTCTACAGTGGTTGTTTTTTGCTCCCTTGGATAGAACATTCTGCCGGACTGAGGGCAGACTCCCAGGATTCAAAGCAACTTGTGAGAGCGGGGAAAACTCAGAGGCTCGAAAAGAATAGATTTGTAATTCGGTAATCAGAAACAACCAGTGTTACAGCTCCCTGTTTGGAAAACAGTACCCACAATTTAAAAAATGACATTTTTTTTCTGTCCAACGACTACTGGCATAGTTTGAAATACTCTGGTGAATACAGCCAAGTCTTCAGTGGAGGCTTGCTGAATTTAATTCCATTTAAATGCCTTGGGAGGGGGTGGGGACTTAGCTTAGTGGTAGAGTGCTCGCCTAGCAAGTGCGAGGTCTGAGTTTGATCCCCAGCACCGCCCCCTGCACATGCCTTGGGACACCCTGAATCTAGGGCCACTTTGTGAGGAGGAACTCAGTTTCCTTTCCTACAAGATGTTTTGGAATCTCTAGCAGCAGAGGTGATAAAGTAGTGAGAAGTAGTAAAATTAGGGGGAAACTGGAAGACCCACTTATTATAGATGAACCCCGCCCCCACCCGGGGCATGCCAGAAGACTTTTAGACAAGCAGGTTGGAGGGACACCAAACAGACCTTTAAAGAGCACCAAGAGTCTCAGTCTTCTCCAGTCTTTCAGTATGATGTTCAAACTTCCCAGAAAGGCTCCCGTTACTGATAAAAGCCGACAGTTGTTGACTTTCAACTCTTACTAAAAAAGGCCTACAATAATAAGCGCACTTATCTTGAGGGACTGTATTCCAGAAATGAAATGAACACATCAGAAGAACCCAGCTGCCTTGTCTCCTACTCTGTCTAAAGAGCAGGCTGACAGAGGCTTGACTCTTACAGGATGTTTGATTTGGGGAAAGTCAACTATAACATATTCCTCGTTCTTCAAAACAAAGGAACTGGTACCAGACCGCTTATAAAGGCTTCTTGTGGTTGAGGAACTTTACAATTTTACATAAATTAACTTCTCTGAATCTGTTCTCCTATCTGTAAAATGGGTATATTATAATGAATCCCTTTTTTTCTTCTCAGTATTGCTGTAAAACACGAACCTGTTGCAAACTTTTCAAGATGTTGTAAGGAATCATTAGCAGCAGCAGCAGCATCACCATTATCTCTGTGGTTTTAATACTTTTTCTGCAAATGTAAGTTACGTTCAAGAACCTGTTCGATTTCTTTGAATGGACTGAAAAAAGGAAACAAAATGCATTTCCAGCCACATTTTATAAATGTTGGCTTTAATTTTTATTTGTAAACATCTGAACTCATCTTATAATACAATATGTTCTGTATTTCTGAGGTTGCAATCATTTCCATAGTATTGGTTTGGGGGTCACACAGAAAGGTCTGATACTTACTTGACTGCAGGTTGAAGTGGCAGGAGAAGCTGGTTTGGGACTAAATAAGCTCTTATTCAAGCAAAACTGCCAAAAAACACGGTCAAGGGAATACAGAAAATAACTGGGGAAGGAAATTGCTTTTGGAATAAACGTTCTGTTCTTTCAAGTTTGCTCTGGTAGAAAAGTGCCCCTTTGAAGAGACTTAATAGAACCATTAGAGGGACAAAACATGAAATATCTCATGAAATCTTAAAAGGTTTATTTTATATCCATTTTTCCTAAAGGTATATGTAGAGGCGAGGGAAACCAAGGAGATGAAATTTGTACTCTTGTACAAAAATGCACAAAACTATTTGATATAGAACAATTACAGCTAAATCCATTCCAAATATACTGTCTGATCTGTTCTTTGCCTTGTTTGTTCTTGTTTATATGACCTATGCTACCTTTATGTCTAGATATCAAATTAAAGTGCTTTGTTTTTCCTTACTGATATTTTACTAAAGCTTTACAGTTGCTCCTACCACTTTAATTATAATCAATTGAAGCTCCTCTCAATTCTGGTGAAATGTTTTTACATAACTTGGCTTTCCATATCTTTCCACTTAACAGTTACTAAACATCTATTATGTATCAGGTACTAGTCATTCATCTGTTCAACTAGTGTGACTTGATTGCCTATTCTTGGTACTGGACATAAAAAAATGTACAAGATACATTCCTGACCCTGATGATTTTTAGGGAGCTAGAATTTAAAATCTAGACTTTTGAAATACAGTAGTCAGGGGCCACAATATCTGTCATCTGTGAGGAGCACTTGCTCCCATGTTGCCTGGAGGGGGGTTCAAGATGTATTTACAGTTTAGTTGAGGCATGGAAGACCATCAGGAAGGAGGAGGAGATGCATTTTAGGCTCAGAATGGAGGAGGGTAAATAAGTCTGTTAGGACTGCCGTGATAGATTATGTCAGATTGCGTGGCTTAAACAACAGAGATTATTTTTATAGTTCTGGTGAACTGCAGTTGGAGACCAGCATCCTGGCAGAGTTAATTTCTGGGAGACTCTGTTCCTGGATTGTCAATGGCTGCCTCTGGTGTGGCCTTTCAGGACCTTTCTATGTTCACATGCACTTCCGGGGTCTCATCCTCTTCCAATAATGACATCAAGTCTCTTGGATTAGGGTCTCACACTTAAGACCTCATGTTACTTCAGTTACCTTCTTAAAGATGTTGTCTCCAAAAAGAGCTATCTTGAGATTTAAGGTTTCAACAAGAATTTGGGGGTGATACAATTCAGTCCACATCAGAGGGCCATTTTAGATAAGAATAGGGGAAGGAAACTTCTTCCTTTTTAGTGGTGGACATATGAAATGTAATTTAAACATCACTCTAATTGTTAATTTGAACCAATACTCCAAATAAATACATTATATTTGTATTATGGTTTACCAAATGAACTGCATTACATTAATCTGTTTCTGTTGTTCTTAAATGTTTTTATTCGCTCTAATTTAAATTTCAATCTATGATTTGATTTTCAGATTAAAGTCTTTTAAACTCTAATTATTATTTTGGCTGCATTAATTTTCCAAAGGTTCCAATTAGTCTAAGATTAAAGCCCTAAATCCCTAATAACTAGTAACAGAGTTTTAAAATTTTGAATAACCCTTTAATGCACTCAGATCTGTGAAAACTTGGCTTCCTAAACATTATGCTGTTCTGTTTTTTTTTTTAATTTTAAGTTGCATAACTTTAACAGCTACCTTCCTACCTACCCCCTACACACACAAACACACACACATGTGCACACGCATGTGTCTATTCATAGAAGATATTTACTATGACTGGTTTCAGGAAATTGGTGAGGTTATCAGGATAGAAAAGATCCAGTTAGCTAGTAACTGGCTCTTGGGCTGTGGCACATGACTGTTCCAGGCCTTGGGTGGGTGCATTTGATATGGAAAACAGCAGTGAATAGGACTAGGGGCCTGTCCTTCCGAAACATGAAGCATGTCTGCTTTGTTCCCCACCCTCTCCAGATTCACAGAGGCACACTTTACAAATGAAAGTTGTGTGTATTCAAGGCCTACATACTGGTTGATTTGATATAAGTAAGCATTTTGAAGTGATTGCCAGAATCCAGTTAATTAATATACCCGTTGCCTCAACTTGCCCCACATGATTATTCTTCTTTCACACTCTCTTTTGCTGTCTTGCTGGTGGTGATATTTAAGATCTAATGTTGTAGTGAATTAATGCATTACTAATACCTACAATGTAATCGCCGTGCTGTACACTGGATCCCCAGAAATTAGTCATCTTATAATTAAAAGTCTGTGTCCTTTGACCAGCATCCTCCCTTTCTCCTCTGGTAATGTCCATTTCACTCACTGCTTTACAAGTACAACTTTTTTAGATCCCACAGGTAAGTGGGATCTTGCGTTATTTGTCTTTTTATGTCTTGTTTATTTCCCTTTGCATAGTGTTCTTCAAGTTCCTTTATGTCACAAATTATAAAATGTCCGTATTTTTAATGACCAAATAATATTCCATTGCATACACACCACATTTTCTTTATCCATTCATTTGTTGACTTCACTTATGTTGTTTCCATATGTTGACTATTGTGAATAACACGTAAATGGATGTGAAAGTGCACTTATCTCTTTAAGATAAGAATTTCCTTTCCTTTGCTTATTCCTTGTCAGCTTATCTATTTTGTAAGTGGGCCCACAAATTCTTTTACAAACCTCTCCTCACAATTAAGGAATGAGACTGGGAGTCCTTCACTAGCAGCTGTCTATGGGACAAGCTATTGTAACTTAACTCTTTAATCCTATCATCCTGCCATGAAAGCTTGTTGAGAATGGCACTTCTGTGATCCAAATCTTGCCTCAAAATGGTTTAAGCATTGACTTGACCTGGGAGCAGTAACCAGGGAATCATTTGTCACTGTCCCCAACTGGTTAGAAACAAAGATAGTCCTTGGGGTCTCTTTGCTTCCAGATCTCTGTTCAAGTCTTCACGTTTCCAGTCTTCGATATTCAAGGAGAGGCTCGAACAGGAGGAAACAGATGTGAGGTGGATTTTGTTCACTAAAAATCAGCTGCGCTTGAATGATACAAGATCCATCCAGAATCTGCGGTAAGGCATCTACTACCTCTTGAATGTTGATTGCCACAGATTTTTGCATCAGCATTTAAAAAAAACTCCGACTAACTTAAGGTAACCAACACTGTTGTGATTATCTATGTTAAATACTCGAATTTAAAGAAATGTAATTTTGTTGACAGACAGTGAAAATGATGTTTAAAAATTTTGTTTTTGCTGCTTTGGTTAACCTGTTAAATAATATTTATTGTGCTTCCATTTAACAACATTTAGAAAAAAGGAAAACATATGAAGGATTTTATTTTAGTTTGTCTAAAAAGAATTGCTGGGTAAATATAGGATCACTTTAATTAGAAATATTCTGAATTACCAAATGAATGATTATATTAATTGTCCATTATTTTTTATATGCACCATGTAGTAGATGTGAAAAACATAATTAGAAAATTTAACAATGCTTGCAATCTGAAAGATATATTACTGTCATACCAGACTAAGAACGGTAACATTTTTTATCAGGGGCTCACCGTGATAGATGATGGATGTTAAGTTATTATCAAATGCTGACAGGAAAAGTTGTTGATTTGAAAGCTGCTTTAACAATTCCGTCTGTAATTTCTGTTAACATCTGACAGAGTTTCATGACTTTAGAACCGTCGAGTTCATTGAAATTCAACATTGGCAGAGTTTTGTGTGCACTTTTTGTTGAGATAACATTTCTGTTTATGACACAGAAATCCAAAATGAGTACCTCAGGAAGGAGGGGAAAAACAAAAAAGAGAAGCTCATTTCAAAATAAAATCAAGGGCAACAGAATAAGCATCATATTTTAGGTAGGAGAGAGGAACAGATTCAATAGATAGAAAACAGACTTTGGTATTAAAGTTTTGACTAAAGAGTACCAAATACATTTTAAAAATAAATAGTGGTAATTCAAATTGCCCTAGGGCTGTTTTATCAACCTCAGTAGTTCTAGGAAGAGGGATTAAAACGATACCTCACCAATATTCACCTTCCAAAAGCTGTTGCAACTTGATTTAAGATACACATGTCCAACCAAGTGTTTTCCAATCATCCATGGACATTTTTTACCTTCTAACCCTGTGAGGGCATGTTTATTTATGTAAACAGTTATTTTACAGTAAATTTGGAAAATTGATTCAATTTGACAACTCTGAAGAATGATCTCATGTATACTTGATATGAAGCTGGAAAATAATCCGTATGGTGGACTTACTATTGTGATCAACTTGGACCGGAATGCTCACCTGGACTGACCTGGTGTGGTGTTTTTTTTTTTTTTTTTTTTTTTTTTTTTTTTTTTTTTTTTTTGGTGGTGCCGGGGATCGAACTCAGGCCGTTGATGCTTACAAGGCAAGCACGCTAATCACTGAGCTAAATCCCCAGCCCCTGACCTGGTGTGGTTTTGTGCGTGGAGGATCCACCTGAAGGTTATTGCCAACACAGCATAAAGGAGAACAGCAGCAGAAGATAGTTGTGGGCTGCTTCCCAGGAGAAGCTCTGCTGTGGCTGGTTCTCCGGAAGGGGACTCTGCTGTTCTCTTCAAAGGAGCTCGGGGCCTTGCTGCCATCCAGGATGGCTGCTGTTGCTTCAGGGGAGCTCTGGTCTTCATCTCTGCTGCGAGCATCGTATCCTGGTTCCAGCAAAGATTTCTTCAGGCATCATCTGCGACACAGGCATACATGGGACAGTGCTGTGGGCTCCCAGCCCTTGACTGGATCTTTTGGGTCTCCAGTGCCTAGATAGACATTCAGCACTCTTCCTGCATTTGGATTACAGGTGAATGTTGTAATTCGAAATGTCCTGTATTAAATCTGCTCTATTGCAATCCATGGACTCCAGAAAGGTAACTAATACAATCCCTGTCTCCATTTCAGGAAGAAAATACTGAAAAAACACTAGTAGATACTGCATCTTCCGAAAGGATCCTGGATTGAGAAAATAGCCCCTAAACTCAAAATAAGAAGTAGACAACGTGTTTGTAGAATTTTAGAAATTTCATTTTGCCAAATAAAGACAGGCAATATTTTCCCCAAACTTAGGCATTTTATAGAGTTTATTAAGAATTAAGTATCAATTGTTAGATAAAGTCTTTCTTATGATTTCTACCCATTAAAATTGTTCAGAACATATGCAACATTTAAATCAGTACAATTATTCTTATATTTCTAAAAGATAATAGAGTTTTCTCTGTTGGGGACACATTAAAATTTTCACAATGAATATGTGTTACATGCCTATTAGGTGTCAGGCATTGTGCTGCATTTCTAAATAAAATTAAAACCTGAACACACAGGCTGACACTGATACTTTGTGCACTTGCCATAATTTTGCATTTTCTCATTTATCATAAACTCCAACATTCAAAATGCAATGAGCAGTGAACTAATTAATTTTGAGGTTATAGCTAGTACCTGTAGTTGTATTATGAATATGAAATTTGGAATTTCCAGGAGGAAGTAATAGTTGATTCTAAAAGAACCAACAGATAGAACATTTGGAATTGTGACCGTCCTACACAATCTGAAATTTACAAACTCCCTGGCTTGTGAGCCACCAGGAATAATGCTCTTTAGATGTGTGCATATGCGTGTGTGTGAGCATGCATTTACCTCTATGAATGTTAGAATTAAGATTAAAAAGCACATTGCACCTTTGAAATGTCTCGTGTCAAAGAGCCCGGCTTTGGTTTCTACTTTGCACAGCTAAGTGCTGTCTAGATGCGTTGGAATTCTTTGCCTGTAATGACTGTGCTATTCTTGCAGCTTAATCTGTGTCTTTTCTGCCATTTCACTTCTAATTAGTTGTTGCCTTCGTGGAGCTGGAAGTCCTCTTTGCACCTTGAAGGGTGATGTGTACTTAATGAAAATATGCTGATTCGAGTTAAAGACGTTTCCACCTGTGAGGAAGGGCATTGAAGGTTAACCCTGAACTCAGAGGAAAACTGCTCTCGTGTGTTTCAGTTAAGATTATGTATTACAATATTTCTTTTGGCTGAATCAAGCACATCGTTTCAGGGTAAAAAGCACTGTTTTCTATAGAGTCACCTGAACATCAGTTGATTTAAAAAGCCTCAAAAATAAAATCTCAATAGCAGTAACGATACTAGGATAGAGTATGATGTTTTATCAAGAGCGCATTGGTACGGAAGACCTGCCCTTCTGTTGATTTTTCTCCGGCTGAGAAAATAATGTTGCCTCTGGCAATGACTTTTGAAATTTCTTTATATATCTGGAAGCATCTTGTAGTAGATACTGTGATGTGCTGCCCAGCTGCTCCTATATAAGCATTTCTTCATTCAGATCCTGGGAGCAGTACAGATGAAAGTTTCAGCTGTCAGCTCCTTTCAGGATCGCCACAGTGAGGAGTGGTCCTGCCCCAGGACGCATTTTGCCCAGCAGCAGCCCACATCGGCTGGTGGATCAGGGAGGGTAGAGAGACAGGGGCTGGGCCACTCAGCCCAACGTGGAGCAATTCTGGAGGTCAATCTACTTTTCAGGTTGCCTGTAAAAAGATGAAGAAAAAGAACTTTGAATACCCAGGTAGTCTTCACTTGAATTCACTTATTTTTCACATTTGCTTCTTCTCTGTTATGAACACATGAAAACTGTGGAATATTTAGAAGTTACAGGCATTGTGAGGCATTGACCAGAAACACTTAAGCATTTATTTTCTAAGAAAGAGGATCTTCTTTTGCGAAGTCACAATAATATCACTCTCAAGACATGTAGCATTGCTCAAGTCATCTAATCTACAACCCATATTCTAATTTTCTGAGTTGTCCCAATAGTCTCCTTTATAGCTGTTTTTTCCCACTGAAAAACCCATTAATGATCAAACACTGAATTTGTCCCTTTAATTTTCTCTAATACTAAAGCTTTCCCAACTTTCTCTTTGGACAAAAATCTTATGTTATATTGACATATATAAATATTTCAATATAGTTGTACACGTTGGGTTCTACATGATTAAGTTCATTTTCTATATTTTTGGAAACAATACTACCTATGTGATATGTCCTCAATGAACTATGAACTATATGACTTTAAGAAGGCATTGAAGGTCACTTGTCGTTCTTTCAGTATGTGGTCTTTTCCCATTCAATTTGTAGGGTCCCTTTATCTACAGTACATATTAGATAGGAAATCACTTTATTTACTACGTGTTGCAAAGGTCCATTCCTAGTTGGTCATTTGCCTTTTGAATTTTCATGTAACATTATTTTCTTATCATGCAAAACATTTCAGTCGAAAATTTTTTATGTTTTACTTGCACTGTATTTAGATTTTGGTTATAAAGGAATTCAACCATGTTTTCGTCAAATACTCATGTGGTTTCAAGTCTTGAGTACATTTATATATTGTGATGGTTGATTGTATGTGTTAATTTGGCTGTGCCATGGTACCCAGGTAGTAGAAAACTTTGTTCTGGTTCTTTCTGGGAAGGTGTTTTTTGGATGACACTAGCATGCAAATCGGTGGATTTAGAGAGAAGCAGATGACCTTCTATGCTGGAAGTGGACCTCGTTTAATGATTCAAAGACCTTAAGAAAACAAAGGCCTTAAGAAAACAAAATTTCTAGCAAGAAGAAATTTTGCCAGCAGGCTGTCTTTTGTCTCAGTGTGCAAGTCTCCAGCCTGTGGGCCCACTTTATCAGATTTTGGACTTGTCAAGATTCCATGATTGCAGGAGCCAATTCCTTAAAATAAATCCCACACTATATGTATATATGTCTCCTGTTGGTGCTGCTTTCTGGAGAACCCTGACCAGTATGCATATCTAGACATTTGGAATTTATTATGATGTATAGTTTGAGGTATGGATTCCATTTCAGTTGTTATCCAAATGGATATCCAGTATGTCAACACTGTTTATTAAAATGCCTATCATTTCTCAGTGATTTAAGAGGTCACCTTTATCATATACAAAATTGTCATCTGTACTTTAGTCCATTTTTAGATACTTTTACATCTAAGTATTCTTGCAATAACAACACATTTCTTGATAAGTTTTAGAAGTATAATAATATTTTCCTTTCTGCTTTTATCATTTCCCAACCTACATTTTATCATGAAAAAGTTCCCCATGTTCAAAATAGGTGAAAGAATTTCACAGTCAACATCCATATTGCCATTCCTCATATCTTATCATTAATTTCTTCTAAACTTAATTGGTCATGAATTTATCTACCTATCCATCCCTCTTTAAGTCCACCTTATTTTTGAGAAATAGATTTCAAAGTAAGCTGCTGCTATATCACACACCGAAATAGTCCAATATCTATAAGCTCAAGTAGACTTTTTAGTGCTCTACTTATTTTCGAGGTAAATTTATATATAATGAAACCCACAAATTTTAAAATGTAGCATTCAGCAACAAATTCACACCTCACACCAGATAAAGTTCTCTCATTTCCAGTAAATGCCAAATTCTTGTTCTAGGAGTTCATAAACCAGAGTCATACACTGAATACAACTTTATTTGAAGTTTCTTTCATTTAACAATATTTTCTGACAGCCTTACATGTTGTATGTATGAGTAATTAATTTTTGAAACTGTTGAGCGGTAATCCACGGTATCAGCATAACATACTTTATTTACCTCTGATTGCTGGACACTTTAACTGTTTACAGTTCGGGATGATTATTAGTAGAGGTGAATGTTTTATTGCACGCAGGACTGTCATTTTTTCGCTAATGTATGCTGGTTCCAAATGCTTGGGCTTTGGTATTGTCAGTCATTTTAATTCTATCTGATGTAGAAAAAGTACACTAAGGTATTTCTTTGTTAGATTTTATTTCCACTAAATTTTCTTGCATTTTTTTCCTGTGAAACAACTTTAGAGTAAACTTGTCTAGTTGTAAGAAAATTCTTCTAGATATATGTTTGATATCATGTTACATTTATATTGTTTTGGGAAAATGAATGTGTGAATAATCTTTTCTAAAAGCAAAGTGTATTCATTTACCCAAGTCTACTTTTGTGTCTCAGGAGTATTTTAAAAGTTTTCTCTCGTTCTTCTTTTACATTTCTTATTAAGTCTACTCCTAAATATATTATTTTTGTGTTATTATTATAAAGAAATTTTCTTTCATTATATCTTTAGTGTTATTTTATTTCTACATGTATATAATTTTATATTATTATATGTTAATGTGTAATAGTTCCAAACTAATTATAGTCCTTAATGAATTTTTTCTTCTATGTTTTTTTCTTTCTTTTTTTTTTTTTTTGGTGCTGGGGATCAAACTCAAAGCCTTGTGCTTGTAAGGCAAGTGCTCTACTACTTGAGTTAAATCCCCAATCCCTGAATTTTTTCTTATATGAGCTACTGTTTCATTTTTCTGTTGGATTTCTAGGTATATTATCATATTATTTATGAGTAGAAAAAATTTAAGGATTTCACCATATTTTTTAGGATACCCCATAGTGTTCCATTTTCCAATTAGTTTTTGTCTATAACAAAAGCTTAAACGATGGTTTTTTGAAATTCTATAATAAAATGTTAAATGATAGTGACGATTTTTGGAATCCTTACTCTATTTCTGATTCAATAATTATTCAACAAAATGATGATTTTAGAAGAGAGGTACATGAGATTAGATATTGGTAGATATATAGATAGGCTTATATACACATTTATCCCTATGGACGAAGTGTAATTAAAAATACTGTATGTATTGAAATTAAAAAAAATTGATTACAGTAAAAGAAGCGTTGCCATTGATATCCCTCAAAACACTGCCCCTTGATTCAAACGTGATTGTCCCGTCGTACTTGCCACTGACACAGTCTTGGGTGTTCTTACTCGCGACTGTCATGCGTTGTGCTGTCCGGCTACCTAGATGTGAAGTTTCGCTTTCCCTGTTGTTTTGACTTTGGGAAAGAACCAGAAACCACATGGCCAAATCCCACGAATAACTTGGGTGAAGACACACCGTAACGTTGCTACAAAGCTTTCCATTGGCTGGTAGCTGGCAGCAACACGCACCACATTTTTTTATCTCTTCTCGTGAACATACTCACGAAGAGGACTTGCAGAACTACTTCAGAAAGTGGCAAAAAGATGAGATAAGAGTGTTGAAAATGTGAGCGAGTATTTAGAGCGCTATTAATGTCAGTGTGTCTTTTACTGTAATGATAAATTTTTACAAATTTAATTCTTCACCAGAGACTGTGGCCATCTCTTGTATATTTTAGACATCCCCGTCTATCCTTCTGTCTGTCAGTCTGTGAATGTAATTATGTTGAGGCAACATCACTACAGTATTCTGTTATTATTGAGGATTTCATCAGGAATGACATTTTATTATTATTATTATTATTATTATTATTATTATTATTATTATTATTATTATTTTTGTACCGGGGATCGAACTCAGGGCCTCATGCTTGCACTGAGCTAAATCCCCGGCCCAGGAATGGACATTTTGAGCATCAAAGGGAAATCAAAGTTTTAAGAAATACAGAAATAATGATTTCCTCTGTATCAAATGATCCTTTTATTTGTAAATTAATTTCTACCTGTTGTCTTAGCTTTCTGACACTATGACAAAATATCTGAGATAAATAATCTTAAAGGAGAAAAGTCTTCTTTGGGCTCCCAGTTTCAGAGGTTTCAGCCCGCGGTTCCCCGCTCTGTTACTTTGTGCCCAACATGAGGCTGAACACCAGGCTGAGGGTGAGTGCTGTGGTGGGCTTGTTACTGTTCTCAACTTGAGCTGCAAGGCCCAGCTGGACTGAGTTGGTGCAGTTCTGGGCGTGGAAGATCCACCTGAGGAGTGTTGTCGACACAACGTAAAAGAGAACAGGAGCAGGAGATAGGGGCCGGCTGTTTACCAGAAGCCGCTCCATTGAGGCTGGTGCTCCTGAAGGGAACTTGGCTGTTCTCAGCGCGGAAGGAGCTCGGGGGGCTTGCTGTTATGCGGCATAGCTGCCGTTCACTTCAGGGGAGCTCTGGTCTTCATCTCCACTGCCAGCATCATACCCTGGCTGCCGTATGAATTTCTCAGTCTTTTAGTGCAGACACGGATGTACATGGGACAGTGCTGTGGGCTCCCAGCCTTTGACTGGATCTTTCGGGTCTCCAGTGCACAGATGAACATTCTGCACGCTTCCTGCATTTGGCTTGTGTGTGTGAATGTTGTAACTTGTAAGTGACCTGTATTAAATCTCTTCTCTTGAAAACCATTGACTGTAGAAAAGTAACTAATACAGTGGCGGAGCAAAGATACTCACATCATGGTGGCCGTGAAGTGAAAAGACTGAAAGGAAGTGGGCAGGGAGCCGATACATCCATCCCAGTGAACTCACTTCTTTCACTAGGATTAACTTTCTAAAGGTTGCACTGTCTCCCAGTAATGTTAACAACTGAGGAGAAGTCTTCAACACAGGCACTTTGGGAGCTACTAAAGACCCAAGTTATAACACCTGGTAAGACTTCTTATTTTTCTTAATTTGGTATTGGATTTTATGTGCTAATATTTCACTTGGGATTTTGTTTTGATATTAATGAGAGTTAGTTTTTAATTTTCTCTCTTCTGCGTACTTTGTTGTCTTCATGTTTTACTGTTAGGTTTGATAAAATCTGGTAAAATTATTTATTTTTCTTTTTTTCTATGCCCTGGAACAATTAATATAGCGTTGTTTATATCTGGTCTTTAATGTTTGGTGAAATTTATCTGTAAAAGTATTTTGGCTCAGAGGTTTTTTTTTTCATAAATGTTTCTATTTTTTATAAGGACATTCATCTGGTTTACTCTTATTTTTACTGGATACATTTTGTTGTTTAGAAAATCATTGATTTTATCAAGATTTTCGATTTCATCACATACAGTGCTATAACTGATTTTTGCTCTAAATTTCCTCTTTTATTTTTATTTTAATGAAGTGATCAGTGATAAGGAAAAAATCTTATTTTATGTATTCGATCATAGATTTATATGACATGGAACCCTTCAGAGTGAAGAGTCAAAGACTTGTGACTTATCTATCACGTGCTTAAACTGATGAAGCATCAGACAGCTACATAGATATAACTGAACATGAAAGTCCTTTGGTGAGGGGCAGGAAAAGGGTGGGATGTCTGTACCCCCCTTTTCGCCTCTCTGTTCGAATATTCTGTAGTTTCTCCTTTATACAAGCACTTGCTGTGATCATCGATACATTTATTTAACAGTCATATCTGCAGTAAAATTCGTGATTTTAGCATTATAAACTCTCCTCTGTCACATTTAACTCTTTTAACAAAAAGCAATTTTATTTAGTTATTCCCCTACCACTAATATTTTTATAACTAAATAATTTATTCTCTACACACTTTCAAATTTATTTGCTATGAGTTGTCCAAATTAATAAATCAGGAATCTTTTTGTTTCCTGTGTATTTCAAGAGTATTTTATTTAGTTTTTTATATTCTTTTTTTCTAAATCGAAGCTGGTCTGGTAGTAAGTTTGCTAAGCCTGCCTTCTTTTTCTTTACAGTTGTCTTGTACATGTTTCCCTAGTATATTTAATATGTTGGAGATGCATTTTTATTTGGAGATTGTCTTTTCTAAGTGTGCAGTTGGTTCTTGCTGTGTTCAATCTGAGACTTCTCTTCTTTTACCTGGTGTGTGCTTAGCCTGTTTTTATTGACGTGACATGTTTGCTTGGTCTTAGTTCTTTCCAAGTACTTTATAGTATGCTACCAATTTTTAGTATTTCTATTTTTCCTTGGCTTTATCTTGTATGTGGATTCTTTCTGATGATTTGAAAGTTTTCCCCTAATTTTCAGTTCTTTTAGTGATTACATATGTACTATAACTACGTAAACTACTGTATAATTGCTGCTCAGCATCTGGAACATAACTATTGAATCCCCATCATTTGCAATGATGAAATTCTTGTAACACTAATGTTTCTCTTTATTCTCACTATGAAGTTACAGATGAACATAACATTTCTTAGTTTTTTTCTAAAATTATCATTACATATTTAAATAAAATATGCTTTTTACGTATTTATCAGTTTTTTTAAAAATATGCATCTTAATGACTGTCTATTAAAGACAAGGAAAAGCAGTTCTTATATCACTCTCAATCTTTTCTCCTCATTTTGTCTCCAATTTTTTTGTCTCCAATTTTTAATCCCTATACTTTTCCTATTATTTTGTGACATTTTTCTTTGATTTTTTTAACCATAGTTGATTGACTATTTGCTCTTAGTCTAGCAGTTAAATGAATTCAATATCTTAAGTGGTCATATTTCTACATTTGCTTTACTACTCTTTCGGTTGGCTCTATTAAGTCGTTTCACTAAGAAGGGCTCATGGAAATTAGAATTCTTCACACGTGAAAATGTTTATCTTTTGTCTTTGTGTCTAAAGTCTCCTGATTAGTTTCTGAATTACCCTTTCTTTCCCTCAAAATGCAGGCAGTCTCCTGCCATTTATAAATGTTGCATTAGTCTCTAAGTCACTCTGTTGGTGACTTCATTTTTAACTTGATGCCCAACAAAGGTGTTTTGTTTCATGTCATTTTGTTTTTAAAGAGGACTAATTCTACAAGTGTGTCCCTTGGTGATGATTATTCTGTATTATCTTCTCCTGGACTATTTTCACTTATCATTTTCCCCTTTCCTTTATAGCTTAGACTTATATTTCCAGAAAATATTTTTGAATTACATGTGAATATTTTTTCATTCTATTTGTGGGCACTGTGTTTTAGTCTCATTGTTTAGATGTGTATTGATTTTTTTTTTTAATCTTGACCTACATTTACTTGTGTTGTCTTGTTAGCACCGTACTTTGTTTTTGCATTGAGATTAGTAAAGCATCAACAATTTTGTTCTTTCCTTCAATTTTTTCCCCTAAGCTATCAGCTCCTGTTTTCCTGGCACTCATTATATACTTTCTTTAAATTCTGTGTATTGCCACTTTGCCTATTTTGATAGTTTTAAAATTTTTTTTGCATAATGTTTGGTATTGTAATTGTTTTGGTGTTGTTGATTTCATTGTACTTTTTACATTTTAAGGAAGATCCATTATTGGTTAGTTGAGTGAGATGAGGTCTTCCGGGTTGACTTTGTGCAGGAAGTTGGTATGAGAGAGGGAAGATGACAGTCCTGCGGGCTAGTACGAACTCAACCTGATGTACAAAGAAACTCGAGATGCCATGTTGGTTGTATTAGATACATTTATTCTGACCATGACTTCTTTATAGCCAATAAAGTTCAATAGGGATAGGAGGGTTCTCCTGTCCTGTTTGTGTTCAGTCTCGCCAGTCAAGTTTGTGTGTTCTGTTGTGGAATTCTTAATATACGGTGCTGCCAAATGGCAACCAAGGAAGCTTTTCCCAACAGTCTGGGCATCCCATTTCCTTTGTTTAAAACAGAAAAGATTTTAAATGGGAGATGCTGTTGCTCCTTGGAATGCAGTCCTGCTCATAGATGACTACGCTCTGCTGGCTTTGAGATTTTCTCATTTGTTTCCTACACGTGTCTGCTCATTGATGTAGTTGGTGGTTCTTCCTCAGATATTGAGGTCCAAGGTTAGAATGCCCCGTGATTGTGGGAAGGTAACACAATTTATACTTCTTCAGTTACCCTCAGGGTTTTTGAAGGATTTCTAAGAGTAGAGAGAAACAGGGCTAATACTCCATCCTTTGGCTTCTTAAGAGTGAAAAAACTACAATAAATGTGATGAATTTTAACTAATACAAAGAATCAACAAGAGTGACACTCGGATCTTATATATTGTAGTTTATGGAACTGGTGGGGAGCAGAGAGATGTTTAAAGTATACAGCATAGATTTTGAGGAATAAACTTACACTTATTTTCCTATGTGTATTTTGTTTTACTGAGGTATAATTTAAATAAAATAAAACTTACCAGATCCTAGCTTTATATTAATTTTTGTATTTCATGCTTTTCTTTAACTCTCTTTTCTCACTATAATCATTTACTTTTGTCTTATTTCCTGCCATGCATAGTATTAAATAAAAAGTTATATCCACAAGTACCAAAAAAATACAACTGGAAATTACTCATACCAGTTGTGCCCAAACTTTCTGGGGCCATTAAGGTCACCTCCCCAAAGTTTCTGAGTATTTGTTTGGGGCTGTGCCTGAGAATCTTCATTTCTGGTAAGTCCCTAGCTGAGGTTGATGTGGGGCCCACACTTTGAGAATCACTGGGTTGAAGAAGTTTTATTATCTTGAGATAAAGCATAGTTGGAACCCTCCATGGCTGACTAATTTTATATTTCAACTATAACACCATTTTCTATTCTCAAAAACATAGATTAATCTCCCTCATGAAGCAAGTGGGTTGTAGCATCTCAGAGGACTTATATTCATAGTCGGAAGAAACATAATTACCTCACCTTCTCTTTTCTTCAAGAGCTGCTGTGTTAGCTTTCTGGCACTGTGACAAAATACCCAAGAGAAGCAATTTAAAAGGATGATAGTTTTATTGTGGCTCATGGTTTTGGAGATTTCAGTCCGTGGATGCTTGACCTGTTGCTTTGGGTCTGTGGTGGCATAGTACATCATGGCGGAAGTGGATGGTGAATGAAGCTTACTACCTTATGGTGGCCAGGAAGCAAAAAAAAACCCAGTGACTTCAGTTCCACTGGCATGCCCCAGTGACTTCAGTTCCTCCCACCAGGCCCTGCCTCCTAAGGACTCTAACACCTTCCAATAGCGCCACAAACCAGTGACCAAATCTTTAATTCATGAGCCTTTGGGGATACTTACCACACAATAGCAGTTACCTTTCCCTGAAGCATTTTCATTGGTGAATATTAGATCACACAACCTTCTCTAAGCCTACTGGCTAACAAGGAGGATAGAACTACTATTTGTTGTTAATTTAGGCAAAGCAAGCTTACCTCGTGGTTCTGGTCCCCATCTAAATAGCTAAGAGAGACTGGAGTTTGGGACTGAAAGGGGTGGGGGCCAGGTTGCCTAGATGGGGAAATGGTAGAGCTGTAAATGATTGTATGTACACATTTCCCAAGGCCTTTTTACAGTTTGAGCCCAGTCTTTCCCAGTTTATTTTCATCTGTTCTGTAGTTAAAATCTAAGTGTTAAATGCCACATTAACACTTCCTTGTTAATTAGCAAGAACAACAATGTCTCAACTGATTCTTTTAATTCACAAGTTGTGCTCTTCCTGTCTTTAAAGGAATCAATTTCTGCAGTTTTTATGTTACAGTTATGTAAAATGTCTACTTCAGTTTTTCCCTTAGTTTTGATTTTTCTTTTCTATTTTTGAGATATATACGTATATATATATATATGCATATATATGTATATATATGCATATATATACGTATATATATATATGCATATATATATATTTTTTTTTTTACTCGAGACATATATATATATATGACTAACCTGACTAACTTTGTCTCTTGTCATCAGGTGAAGTTCTGGCTGCTTTGGGTTGTTTTCTGGGCATTCTACTGCTTCTATTTGTTCATGATTAATCTACAATAGCCTTGTTCTTTCCAGGTGATTATAACTTGTTTGTCTTGTAATAAAAGGACCAATGAATTTTGCAATGGAATCTAATATATATTAAATGTGTTAGTTATAGACAGTTTAATGGAAGTACAAAAAATTAAAAATTAACTTTATAGAAGTGAGCTATTTTAAAACTTATAAGAACAGTATCTCTAACATTATATGTGTCCTAAAATTTCCCTTCATGAGCTCTCCTAAACACACTCCTCTTCCACAAAATGGAACATAGCTTAGTTTTGCTAATTTTTGAAAAACAAAATCACATGGTACAGATTTTGTGCTGTGCTTCTTTTGTTTACTTTTTTGTTTGTTTGTTTTTCCTTTTCTTTTGTTCACTTTTTCATGTGAGATTCATTCCTGTATTTTCACATGTTAAGTGGTTGCCCTAGTTTGTACTCCAAGAATTATACAAAAGTTCCAGTACCTTCATATCATGGCAATGTGTAGCATTTTCTATGTTTTCAATTTTGTTTTCTCTCCCCCCTTGCTTTCTCTCTCTCTCTTCTATTTATTTTGTGGTACTGGATATTGAACCCAGGATCTTCACACTTAGATATAGCCCCAGACTTACTTACTTTCTTTGAGACAGGACTTCACTAGGTCCATCACTAAATTGGCTCAGTCTGGACTCAAACTTACAATCCTCCTGACTCAGCCTTTCCGAGCGCTGGGATTATAGGTATGCGCCACCACATTCAGTTTATATTTTCAATTTTAATAGTTAGATTATGGAGTGCTAGTTGGGTTTTAATTTGCTTTTATCTCATGGTTAAGGAACAGTTTTTCATCCCAGATTTATTGTCTTTAATACATATAAGACTGTTCATATTTCTGGGTTTTTTCATCAGTTTTAGTAAGCTGAATTTTATAGTTACCTTTTCATCCCAATTTTCATATACTTTCTATATCATGGTTTATAATAGCTTCATGCTGTATTTTTGATCTTTGAAAATGTATTAGTGATGCCTCTTTTTCATAACTAATATTGTCACTTTATACATAGCTATATATGTGTGTGTGTATATATATATACATAAATATGTATGTATTTGCTACTTGTGTGTGTGCGTGTGTGTGCGCGCTGGGGATCGAACTCAGGGCCTTGCGCTTGCTAGGCAAGTGCTCTACCACTTGAGCTAAACCCCCAACCCCCCTTTTTTCTTTATTTACTTCCTTCTCTTGGAATTTAAATGGCAGTTATTTTCCCTGTAACTTTTTAAGATGGATGCATATATACAATTTATTATCAATATTTTTCTCTTTCTATATGTGCATTTAAACTTGAAATGACTGTAGATATTCATTTAGCTAAAATATCTTTAATTTACATTGAATTTTCTTCTTTGACCCATGGGTTATTAAGAAACATAATGCGTAATTTTCAAGTTTTTGAGTGTTTTTGTTGTCCTTGTATCATTATTTCTTCCTAGTGTCGATGTGTTCCCAATGCAGCATGCACATACTCTCAATCATTCAAAATTCGTTGCACTCGCCTCTGTCCCTGCATGTGACCAGCTCTGGCAAAGTCCTGCGATGTGGGACGCCTCCGCAGACCCTGAGAGGTCAAGTTTGCGAATCATGCTGTGTAGGTCTGTATCCACGCCTAGTTGTTGTAGTTGTTTCTAACTTCAGCATTTTATGCTGTTTTAATTATACAGTATTTTAGATCTGGCATCAAAACGTCCACCTCAGTCTTACCTTTCTCAGCCCCGTCCACATCGCTGGTGACCGTTGCCCTGTCGCCCTGGGGTCACACAAATGCTTTTGTTCCTGGAACCTTTGGAAGCAAACCAAGGCAGTGGTGGTTTAGAAAATTGCTCTCATTTGTAAACAAAAATACATTAAAATAACCAAGGGAGTGGTTGCTCTCTGAGATAATTATTTTTAATGCCTTACTGGACACATTTGAAATGCTGTTCAGGTCCTTTGGGAGAAATTCTTTTTCTTGGGTTTTTGTTTGACATCTTGGAATGCGGTCTTCGGGAAATGTCTGCACAGTTTGCACATCCTGTGGCGCTCAGTCCTCCCCGAAACCCCAAGGGCTGTCCAGATTTCATCAGCATCAAACAGGCAACGAGGCTGGGGTGGGGAGGACGAACAGTATTGATGTGGCTTTCTGGTTATCTTCCTGTGACCATGTTGCTAAACGCAGCTGTGAAACACCTGTGCATCAGGGTTCGAGCCGTCCCTCCAGTTCAGTTCCAAACCAGCAGGGCGCCCCCTGCAGGCATCTTCGCTGCAAACCTGGAGGGACCGGCTAGGTCCCCAATCCCCCTGCAGGTGCAGGCCCTGTAGGGGCAGGCTTGGTGCCCCGGAGAGGAGGGTGGCTAGGGAGAGGAGGGAAGCTCCTGCAGGCTCCACACCAGTCTTTCAAGCTTGTCTCTTGAAATTTTGAGAAGATGCACCCAAATTTTCTTTTTTATGTGTTTTTGATTGCTTCTTTCATTTATGTCAAATTTTGCTTTGTGCATTTTGAGAACGTAATCTTACATAAATACAGCCTAATATTTTTCTATTTTCCTGGTAAATGTAGCTTTGTTATTAAGAATTCTTCTTATCCTATTACTTTTCCGTAAGAATTTGCATTGTGGCTGTTTAAATTAAGTACCTGCTTATAAGTGACTTCTGCAACACACAATTTGGGCAGTATTATAGAATTTTCTGGGCTTATGTACAAGAAAATTGCTGTTCTTTGGGTCTCTGGATGATGATTGTTCACTGGCCTTTCTGGTTGCAGAAGAGCTTTTAAATCTCTTAGAGGAAACCGTGTGATGATGATTTGCTTTGAGACCTCATATTTCACACTACACCTGGCATCTCTTGAGAATCTGTTTTAGTCTCTTTGGGCTCCCACAATAAAACCACAGACTAAGTGGCTCAAACATCAGAAATGTATTTCTTATAGCTCAGGAGGCTGGAAGTCCAGGAGCAGAGTTGGGAGGTTTAGTTTCTTCTGAGGCTCGTATCCTTGGTTTGTGGATAACCACCTTCCCCCTGTACCCTCTCCTGGTGTTACCTCTGTATATGCATCCTGTGTCTCACTGTGTGCCCAAACTTAATCTTCTCAAAAAGAAACCAGTCATAATGGAGTAGGGCATACCCTAACAGGCTCATTTAAATTTAGTCAGATCTTTAAAGATCCTATTTCCAGATGTAGGCACAGTCTGAGCGACAGGCTACCGAGCTTCAGCATACAAATTTGACTGGTGCAATTCATCCTATAGAGGTATTATTGGATATGACATTCACTACTGAAATTAGTAGGATAACTTTGTATTATGTATTTTCTTGGTTGTTCCCTTTCTGATAAACTACAAATATGCTATCCTTCCTTAGGTAATTTTTTTTTATAATTAAGATATTCACTTCTTTTTTTAGGTGCACTTTAAAAGTTTATAACATTTTACATATGGATGCTTCATGATGCTTATTCTTTAATATTTAGCCAAAGATTTTCCTTTAATAATTAACATGTGAAATTAAGAGAATATGGACATTTGGGAAGGTTGGGTATAAGACAACTAGATACTAACATAGTCATCTGTATCAAGATGGTCAAACAACCATAGATAATCTGAATATTTTTCTTAAATTTTAGGTAGCTTACAATCAATCTAATCATTCATCTTGATTTAGAAGATGAACATTATTTTAAAAATGGAAATTTCAGTGCTTTCTTATAAGGTTAGAAAGTAAATTCCAAATAAGAGAGATTACGATTAACATATTTGCATTCCATTTTCACCTCTTCTTGCTCATTAGTTACATTTATTAAAGGCTGAGCACTCTAAATTTCAGCCTAACATGAAAGGATCTTATATGGCAGACACTTGAACATTTTTAGGGAAATGAAACAGTTTCCTTTCTTTTCAGAAAGCATTTGAAGTAGATAAGGCTCAGGGGACTGAGTTCTGGCCAAAAGAAATCAGACAGATTGTGGATGCCACCTCCAGACCTAACTAGTTAAACTCTTCTGGAATCCTCCCCTCTTTCTTTGCCTGCTGTCTTGATGGATGGAGAGTGTTCTATGGATCCAGAAGAGGGAAAAGCTACAATATAGAAGAGGTCATGTATAGATCTATTCTGACACCAAAGAAGCTGTTCGTTTTCCAGAAAGATCTAATTTATGTGAACAAAATCATACTTCTATTATAAACTACTGGGACCTTGAGTCTTACTTGTCACAGCAGCAAATATTTACTTAATATGTATGGAAGTTGAAATATATTTCATGTGACAGTCATTGCTTAAATCTTCCTTTTTGATTATGTTATTACAAAAATATTTCAGAGCTCTTCAACATTTTTCTACTTGATTAAAATATCATCCAAATTCTACATGATGTCCATGAAAAACTAGCAGTTTCTTCAACTGCATTTTACTTCTTGAATCTTACCTTTCTTTACTCCATTTCACACTGTTTAGCAAGTTTGACTAATTTGCCACTTATTATTCCTCAAACATTCCGATCATTCCCTCTTCTCTACATTTGCCTTCTTTGTGTGTTTTCTCATATATTCTCATTTAAGCCCAATTATCAACTGTTTATGGATTGACTATTTCTCAGTGGATTCCTATGATTTTCATTTTCTGAGCCAATCTTTTGGCACTTATCAAATTGATATGCAGTGTTAGGAGAAAGGAATTTGACTTTTATCAAGTTTTTCTTATATACTATTTTTTTTTATTTTTACCAAGAACATGTATTGGTACATTGTATATATAATGATCATAATCAACATGGTTATTTTGTACCTGTGCATGATATATCTTGGTTCCCCCCTTATATCCTATTTTTTATTGTAATGAATGTATGGGTACAATCAAGTCCTCTGCATGTGTCAAAGGGCTTGAATGCAAACTCTCATTTAATAACCAGAATAACCTGAAGGGATGGATTTTTTTTTTTAATTTTCACTTTATGGAGAAAGATACCCAGAGATTAAAGGACTAAAGGCATTCTTAGTGGAAATTTAAAGTTCAAGTTTCTACACTATATCAGTACTACTTACCTTTCACCAAGAGTTTCTGTTTCTTTAATTAAACTTGAAATTCATGTTTGTCTTCTAGAATAAGAAATTGTGCTTTGCCTCAAAGTTGTTCAATAAATATTTGGTAATTAATATCTCCATTTGAGTTCTCTTCAGAGATGGTCTTTATTTCTGGAAAATGTACTTAGGTTTTAACCATGTGACTTCTTGACCTTCAAGTTTAGTAAAGTCAACGTTAGTGTTCACATCCACAGCACTAAATATTCAGCCTGAAACCCTGTGAATCCAAACCAGAATTTCCCTGTCTGATAACCCAAATTCCTAGGCATGCATAGAAAATCTCAGATTTCTTAAGATTGTTCCATTCTTAAATAAGTTGGTGTGCACATTAAGTAGGACTCGACTAGAATTACATTGTTGACATTTGTTGAAGTTCAAAGTTCATGTGTTCACCAGCAAGAATATATCTTGGTATTTTTATGCAGTAATAAGCACCTAGAATTTGTCTGGTTCATTATAGCCTTACCCTAATTTCTTATCTATGTTTCTTCGTAAAGAGAGAATTAGGGGATGTTTAAAATGAGGATCAGAATGAAGAGTATGTAATTAGGGCTGCATTTGCTTACAATCCTACTCTACTTATTTAATATTATTTGAAATCTCATCTTGTGTAATTATAAAATACAGGAAAAATAGCGAATTATTTTAATTCTTAATGATATTATGGTTACCATGTTTTTTCAGTTTTTCATGAATTTTGCATAGATATTTTTATGACAATTTATATATTTTATGCATTCCTGTTTTCAGCAAAAAAATGAGCTGTAAATAAAGTAGGATTATTGCTAATACATATTCTATGACTTTAATGGCCTTTTCTTCCTGTGGACCATTATTAGTTTTCTCCTAAAATCCTTTTTAATTAATGAAGAGAAAATGAGATATCTCATTAATATCTGAGCATCTTTTTACCTTAATTTGTTCTGAAGTACACATGTGTCATGAAATGTGAGTCCCTAGACAGGGAGAGAAAAGGGTCCTCTGTGTTTTCTTACGTAGGTAAATTGAGGTCACCTCATGATCTAATAGATTATGATGGTATTGTTGACCTTTCTTGTTGGACTTATGTCTCCTGGAATATGTTTATCTAGGCTTTTTTGCTCTTTATGTTTGGTGCATCCTGGAAACAGGGTGTCCATAAATGTGGTAACATCAGATTCACTGACTGGTTTTTCAAATTATCTAAGCTAAGTCAATCTTTTGCACCTAGGGATAAAGAAATCATGTGTCACCAAACACTGCATTTACGATGTATACTCAGCCAGCCAAACTACAAATAAAAAGGATTGAACGCTAACCTTTGGATTTTAAAAGAAAGAAAACAAGTAGTCTCTAAAATTGCTTCTTGTATAGATGAAAGGAAGTACATAAAGATATAAGGGATACTTTGAGATAGCTGAGAATATTGAAGACCCGAATTGAACAAACAGCAACCCTTAGAATACTTTCATTCTTTTAAAATTTGTGTAGTTCACAAAATATGAGACAGAGATTATCACTTAAAAACATAAGGGTACACATGGAACAAAATCCCCAGAGTGGAGATTATGGAAACACAGGAGAGCAGAGTCCACTGTCACTGGGCGTGTGCAACCCACAAATGAAATTACCACGGATGTATCCTATGTCCCTAACCGAATTCACTGGGACAGTGGAGGACAAGTGATAGTCTTTCTGATTTCCTGACTGGAAAGATGAGTGTGAGTCTGTACCTGGAATCTAATTATGGGCAAGCCACTAATAAAACCACAAGATACTTGACAATATGAGAGGGAAAATTGTACAAACAGAAAATTTATGACAGTGATCCACAGCACCGCTGCAATAAAAGAATCTAGTTTGAGTGACATTTCCTGAATAGTAATAAAAAATTAGAAGCCCCCTCAGCCACCCAGGATCTTATCAATATTTACTCCTCTTTTGGTTGTCAGTTTCATGTCATGCCCCCAAACCTCTTTTAAGGGAAAGAAAAGGAACGTAGGTTCTCTTCCCCTCATAAATTTAAAGGATAATCTTTAGCCTTAAGGACTATGTTTCATTTTTTTCTGCAGGCAAAAGCAAAGAATTCACTTTTGTAACTCTTGGGAGAAGCTGCTTTGTGAATGAACAGCACAATTTTAGAGGGAGGCTTACATTTCAATCTTGACTCTTCCATCTTTTCCATATACTAGAAGAATGTTACTCTACTATTAAAGTATTAACTTCATTTTCAATAAGAGGATGATAATCACTTGAGCAGTTAGTGGGAGAACTAAATTAGATATTATGTTAACTGTAAAATGTAGAACTTTGCAAATGGCAAATACTCAACATACAGTAGGGTAGAGAGTGAGAGACAGAGACAGAGAGAGACAGAGACAGAGACAGAGAGCAAGAGACAGAGAGACGGAGAGATTGCCTTAGTCATGGTTCTGCAGGTATTTTTCAGATAGCATGGTCTGAGCTTCATGAACAGGTTTAGTCTTTTTCAAACAGAAGGAAAAAAATAATAAATGATAGTAATTGTTTTTCTGCTTGGAATTCTGATTTGCCACTGATTTAATTGAATAGTTTTAATTTGACAACTCCATAATTGAAGATCGATCTTTATATTCATCATTAACTGATAAGATTCCTAAGAACACTCCTTAGTTCTCATAGTATGAAAACAGTTAAAGACGCTGGGTAGAATGGCATGTAAATAATGTTCTGATGGAATTAATAACCATTTCAACAAGAACAGTTAATCATTGGTTAGCATTTTTGTTTCTTAATTCCAAGGAATTATGTTTTCCCCAAGTGGTTTTGTGGATTTATGTCTTTTCCATTCTCGGCCAATGATTAAGATCAGAATCATTCCACTCCAAAAAAAAAAAAAAATAGCACTAGCCTGGAAGATTCTCATTATTTTAGGTTTTGGTCGAATTTCCTAAGTCTTTACTGACTGCATCTTAATTCTTGGGGAGAGCGTCACTTTTGATAATTGGAATCCCAGAGGCTTTACTAAGGACTAATTTCATGGAATGTATAAGATGTGCTACTTTTGTTTCTGGTTAGAAGCCCAGAAACCTAGAAAATTCAAGGGTAGTCTAAATTTGCAGGTGGTTGAAAGATACTTTCTGGCATGTAAAACCAACAAATGCTATATAATTTTGGTACCATGCTCCATGTAAAAACAAAACCACTCCTAAGAACTTTCACATGACAAAACAGGTAGATATACACAGGCAGTCAGAGAAGTCACAGCTTCTTTATTCTCTTCTATATTCATCATATTTGGCTATGGGAGAGAAGACATATTCAGTGGGAGCAGAGAATTTAAAAGGTGGATGGCAAAAATTAATCATTCTACTTTCACGCTTTACCATCCTTCTCGCCAATACAGGGAGGATGGCGTCTGTAAGATCTAACACTCAGGGAATCTAACCAGACTGAGTTCTCTACCATCAGTTATAGAATTCCATCTCTGGAGGTTTGATTTCTCTATGTTATCTTTAGCTCCTGGTAGTTCATAGGAAACTTCCCAATTGGACAGAAAAATACAAATTGCAAGTCATTTATTTAGTTCTTGTGCCAAGTGAATTGTATATGATTATACTTCAAGAGAAACTGTGCTATTTACTAGTACAGTAAGAGTTACCAAAATTCAGTGTCTGTAAGCAAAAACAGCATGTTACTAACATATGGAAGACCCCAGAGCAGTGTTGCTGTGGGAGGTTAGCTACCACACAACCCTAATGATTTTGTGAAGCACATGGAACTCTCCCAGGATTGGAAAAGGATACTTTATTTTTGGGGCATCTTGATTTTGTGATGATTTTCACTTACTATATATCTAAATAATATTAATTGAATTAAAGTTAGGTGCATATTTTGAATCTTTCAATCTTTCTCTTTTATTATCCATTGGATTTGAATTTGTTTTTCGGCAAGTTTTGTTAAAACAGAAAATGCTCTATATTCTCCAGCTTCCAAAAGTGAAATATGAGGATGCAATAAATAGGTTGAGATCTACTGCTCTGGAATCTCTTATTCCTCTTTTTTATTCTCAAATGGAAAAAAGTTTTCCAGTGTAGACAATTGTTAATTAAATAAATCCCTGGAGATCTAGTCTCTAATTAGACCTGCATAGACTATGGGGCCCTCCTCTGAAGGTGGAGTGGATCTTGACCTGTCTCTGGTGCAAGTTCTTCAGGCAATGTAGAAATAAAACCAGCCCGGACTAGTCATATTTCATTGAGAAAACATTTGAAAGTGGGATTTGGAGACACTGGTTAGACTTTAATAGTGTTTGTTCAAAAACATGGCCTTTGGATTGCTTTACTGCTGAAATTTACCAGTCTTTAAAAGAGGAACTAACACTAATGCTTGTTCAGCAATTCTGTGGAATTTAGAGTAAGCAAATGCTTCCAAATTCCCTCTAGGAGGTCAGGACCTGACCCAATTTCTGACAAAGACACAACAACAGCAACAACAACAACAACAACAACAACAACAACAACAACAACAACAACAACTATAAACCAATATCTCCAATTAACATAAATGCTAAAATTCTTAACAAAATTCTAGCAAATCAAATTCAGCAGCATATAGAAAAGATCATACACCACAATCAAGTTGGTTTCATTTGAAGGATGCACAGATAGCTAAATATGCACAAATAAATAAATATAAATTACAGAAATACAGTGAAAGATAAAAACCATGCAATCACTTCAGTAGAGTCAAAGAAAAATATTTGAAACAACACAACGTCTCTTCATGATAAAAACCCTGAACAAATTAAATGTTGAAGGATGAGATCTTAACATAGTGAAGGCTACATGCACCAGACCCATAACCATGTTCATATCAAAGAGGAAAAAAACTGAAAGCATTTCCTCCAAGGGGAGGAGCAAAACAAAACTGTCTCCTCTCACCATGCTTATTCATTATGGTACTAGAAATCTAAGCCAGAGCAATTAGGCAAGGGAAAGAAATGAAAGGTATACAAATAGGGAAGGAAGAAGTCAAATTATTCCTGTTTATAGATGATATGATTCTATATATAGAAAAAACCCCTAAAATATCAGCCAACAGACTATTGGCAATAATAAACAAATTTAGTATAGTACAGTAGCAGGACACAAAATCAACATACAGAAATCCGTAGCTTTTTCTATTCACCAATAATGAATTTGCTGAGAAAAATCCTTTTTACAATAGCTGCAAATAATTTAAAAAAAACCTTGAAATATACTTGATGAAGGAAGTGAAAGACCTTTACAATGAGAATTATAAAACACTGAAGAAAGAAATTGCAAAAGATGCTAAAAGTGGAAAAGACCTCCTGTGTTTAATATTGGAGGAATCAATATCGTTAATATGTCTATATTACCCAAAGTGATTGCAGATTTAATGCAAACCATACCAAAATACGGATGACAAAAGACAATCCTAAAATTCATTAAAAAAAAATCAAAAGACTGAATATCCACGGGAAACCTAGGCAAAAAGAGTAAAGCTGGAGGCATTACAATAATTGATTTTAAGATATATTAAAGAGCTATAGTAACCAAAACAGTATAGTATTGGCATAAACACAGATACACAGACCAGCGGACTAGAGAAGCTGGAAGTAAACCCATGGGTCTACAGGCAACACATTTTCAGCAAAAGTGCAAAAAGCGACATTAGAGGAAGTAAAGCCTTTCCAATAAATGATGCTGGAAAAATTCAATATCCACATGAAGAAGATTGAAACTTAACTCCCATATCTCCTTCTGTATAAAAATCAACTCAAAGTGAATCAAAGGTCTAGTTCTAAGACTCAAAACTCTGAAAATATTAGAAAAACCATAGGGGAAACACTTGGGCACAATGATATTCTGGATTAGATTCCAAAAACACAGAAAATCGAAGTGAAAATCAAGGAGATTACATTGAACTAAATGGCTACTATACAACAAAGGAAACATCAGCTTGAGGGGTAGCCTAGAGAATGGGAGAAAATACTTGTCAGGTATTCACCTGACAGAGGATTGATTTCTAGAATATATAAAAAACTCAGAAAAATAACTTAGCAAATAGCCAAGTAACCCAACTAAAAAAATGGGTCACTGATCTGAACAGACACATCTTAAAAGAAGAAATACAGCTGGGCATGTGTGCAAGCCTGCAGTCCCAGTACTGGGAGGCTGAAGCAGGAAGATCACAATACAGAGCCTAGCCCAAGCGATTTAGCTACAGTGAGAGCGTGTCTCAAGACCCAAAATAAAAAAGGGCTGGAGATGTAGCTCAGTGTGAAGGTCCTGGGTTCAATCCTCAGTACCACTAAAAAAAACATGAAAAAATACTCAATATCATTACCATCGAGAAAATACAAATAAAAACTATAATGAGATATGAGATACCATTTCACCCCAGTTAGGATGTTTTTTTTATAAACGTACAACACATGAAATAACAAATACTGATGAAGCTATGGGAAAAAAGAAACTCTTATACACTATTTGTAGGACTATAACTTGGTGTAGACACTATGGAAAACAGTATGGAGGTGACTCAAAAACCTAAAACTATGTCTCCAGTGTGAACCTGTTATTTCCCTCCTGGGTATATGTCCAAAAGAAATGAAGGCAGCGCGCAAAAGAGATACCTGGATATTCATGTTTACTGTGGCCCTATTCTCAGTAGCTACGATATGGAGGCAGACTAAGCATTCATCAAAAGATGAACAGACAAAATTATGGTGGGGTTGAGGATTTAGGTCAGTGGAAGAGTGCTTGCTTAGCAAGCACAGGCCTTGAATGTGATCCCGGCATCCCCCAAAACAAAACAAAAAACCGAAACCAAAAACAAAAGCAAAAAATGTGGTATGTACTTTACATATGAACAATGGAGTATTATTCATCTATAAAGAGGGATGAACTTGCTGTTAAATTCAACAAAATGAATGAATCGGAGAATATCATGTTAAGTGAAATAAAATGGACACAAAAGGACGAGTGTTGCACGTTCTCTTTCATATTTGGAACTAAACAAAAAAGAGAGAGAAGGATGGAAGGAGGGAGAGAGGGAGGAAAGAAAGCAAGAAAGCAAGGAAGCAAGAAAGAAAAGAAAAGAAAAGAAAAGAGAAGAAAAGATGACCTAAGCGGAGAAGAGTGCTCAGTTTGGTCACTAGGGACTAGACAGGGTGCCCACGGGCAGGAGGCGGGGGTTGTATAAATAGAGTGGATGGGTATAATGAAGGTATACTGTCTACATGTATGAAAATATCACAGTGAATCCTAATTAATTTGAACAGTTAATATGTGTAATAATAAATTTTTAAATATGATTAATAATACAGAAAAAAACCAGAAAAGGGCAGCAAACTGGTCCTCATTTGAGCAAATGGTCTTTGTTCTACTCATCTAAAGTTATAGGAAGTAATCCCAAGAGTTTGACAAGTACAGAATCTACATTTGATAAAAGCTCCCAAGTTCTGGCATGATAAAATATGCCAATCAAGAAATGGGTTGACAGTTGCCATATTGCAGGGTAAAGCAGGACATGTTCATCCCTAGGAAGCAGGTGTGGTCATTAATGTGACACACTAAATTCTCTTTCTGCTTGTATTCTTGGGGGTATTGTGTTTAAGAGGTATCCGTCCCCTTCAATTGCCATTCACAACTCAAAGTGCCCATTCAAAAACAAATGATTACTATCCATTTGTACTTTCATGTAGAAATGATTAATCATGGTACAAAAAAAGCAGATAGAACCTCCTAAATTAAGAAAACAAATTCTCAAAAGTGTGCCTGAAAACTTTTACAGTGATTATGCCTAGTACTCACGGACATGTAAAGTAAAATAAATGTCCGTGAATTGGATGGTAATTGAGTTTAGTTATCTTTGTCTCTGATAGCAAAAATATAGCGACATAGCATACACATATAGCATGCTGTAGCACAGCATACATGTCTCTGATAGCATAGATGTATTAATAGTAAATATGATGCATATATTTATGAAATGAGGTAATTCTTCAACTATATCTCTAAATATTTTCCATTAGTGATATGTAAGATTTTGATGTTCTCGTTATTCATAAATAGTATTTAAGAGGTCTCTAGGTAAAGCAACAGAAAATGGAAATATCAGCTATTCTCCTATTTTAAGGAACAGTCATTTAAGTGGCTATATGAAAAGCTCTCTGATTTGAACTGGTTTACACAAATTGATTCGAGCAGTTTATGATGGACAGTGATGAAAATAAAGGTGTCTGACACTGTTTTCACTTCAAAAGTAATAAAGGATACATCTTCCTCTTCTTGACAACATTTAAGGATACGCTAACTCTCGTGTTTGAAGAAACGCGCTTGGTTTCCGGCCAGCACACCTCACCGGTGCAGCCGAAGGAGGCGACTGAATAGAATGGACGCAGAAATGGACGCAGCGCTGGGGAATTCCGCTGGGAAAACTTCCTTGTTGGGAATCCTGAGAGAATCTGGAGGTTCCTCGCAGAGCGGGCGGACTGCTGCCAATCTGCTCAATCACACCTTAATCCACCACTGCTGGGCCAGACCTAGAGCGACATGGATTTTTCTGTACCCCCTGCCAAGAGTCTAATAATCCACATCCTTTCTTTTGAAGGGTAGAATCTCAATAGGATTGGAAACGAGTCACGGAAAAGGTGCCAGCGGGGGGCTTGTTTCATTATAATAACAAACCAGCTCCCGCTCAAAGAGAAATCGCGCTGAATTCCTTGCTGTCTTGTCCTAGTTGATTCGTTTTTTATCCTAAATATTTACCTTAATCCCTTTAAACCAAGGCTCTCTCAAAGGAATAGTTGTACTCCTTTCCTATCTAGAGACTCACTCTGCTGCGCTGAGGAATTCCTTCAGCTTTTGCTTTGGGTTTACTCTCCTTTCTGCAGAGGTTTTTGTTGCTTCTTCATTTTCTGGCTCTACATTTTATTTTCATTCTAAACTGCTAACCTGAATTTACTTTTTTATGCTGGTCTTTTCCAAGTCCCTAATACAGAATCCTTCAGATATAGACACCCTGAAATAGCTAAGTAGGGCATACATCTATTCTGGTTAGTTATGACGTAGATTGTGGTCAAACCCAGAGAGATAGAAATATTCATGCAGGTGTGTCTGCGTATGGCTTCCTCGATTTAGTTGTGGAATCTTAGCTAGTATCATTCTGGTGTCACTCAAGTAGTGATTGATAGTCGTAGCTCTAAACATATAAAATTCCTTTGGAAACTGCCAAAGCCAGATGGCTTCTTTCTATAAATGAAGTCAGTTCTGGCTTTGACCTGAACCCCCAGTTCACTGAGATGGGTAGATGTCTGACCCAGGCTGGACCAACCAGATGGACCAACCAGATGTGACTGGAATTTAAGATGCCGGTTAGGTTCTGGGAGTGTTTGAACCAAGGACAAAATCTGACCCCCGGGACAGGAAAACTGAGTTTTATGCCTGGTAATGTAGAGAGAACTGAAGGGAAGGAAATAGGCTGCTATTCAGAAACGAGCAGGCACCAGACTCTAGGAACCCCTGACGGACCAGGCACTAGGTTGGTGGTAGTGCTGGCGTATGGTGCTCATTCTCACCGAGCCTCCGCTGCACTTTACCTTGTGATCCATGGCATGGCCTTGCCTTCTCCGGGTAAACCTGCCTTTTTACATTTGTTTGATCGGGATTCTATTATATGAAACAGATTTATGAATACGACAACAGGTCTTAGGGTAGTTGGAGAATCATGGTATCTGTAAGCTTGGCTGGACAACAGCTACCAACTGATTCAACTCACTTTACACATGACAGGACATGTGGTCAGTGTGCTGATTGCCGAAACAGAGAGTGGCAAGCCTGAGACTAGACATGCGGGTGAGAGGTTTGTTCTCTCCAGTGCAAACAGAAAAGTGTGATGAGGGACAGAGTCCTGGAACTGAAGTCAGAACCCAGGAACACTAGCTTTTCTTAGAAGCTCTTGAGCTGTGTAACTCTGAGTATGTTTCTGAAGCTTTGAGGTTTTTATCCCCTAATGAGGGGCCTGACACATGTACTGTATGACGTCTTTGCTAACCCTAAAACCACAGGATTCTAAGCAGTGTCTGCAAACATGAAGTGAAATGGGTATCAGCAGCTATTTTCTAGGAAACATGAATATGAGTAGGTTTGCTGGTTCTGGAATCCATTCAGTGTGCTGAAAAAACAGATGAACAACATTGTCTCTACTAAGAGTATACTGCACTATATAGACAACAAGTATGATATACATACATACTTATATTTGTATACATATATATGGTTATCTATATATGTGTGTGTACACACGCGCACACACACACACACACACATATGGTGATGTACTACAATGTCTACTGTATTATACTACTAGAAGTAGAGGAAACGGATATCTTAATCCAGTCTGGACAGGTCGTCTGGAACAAGCTGGTATTACGGAAAAGGAGAAATTTACCAGGCAAAGAAAAGGAGCTGCCAGTTGGGGATTTTCCATCCACAGGAACAAGACCATTAAAAACAGCATGTATGAGAGAGCACAGAATTCTAAGAGTGTATTAAGCAGTTTTTCCTCTACTCAGATATGATCTTTTTTCTCCAAAGTATTATTCATACTACATGTAAGCCATATTTAATGTGGTTTAATGTGTGTTTGGGCATTTTGGCTTTGTGTCTTTTTTTCTCATTCCTATTTTATAAATGTTTTGCATAGTTGTCTTCCAAGCACAGTTGTGTGCACTAAATAGATGCTCATTATTCAATAAATGTGACTCGAATGAATAAAAGGTTGCATAACCTGAGTATATTCATCCATCTTCTCAAGGTTGGCCCATATGTCCCCTATCTTAGGGGGAAAAAAAAAAACAAAACTGACCTTTCCTGGGGCACCATGTCCCTCAAACAAAAGTGTGAAACTGTAAGCCAACTTCATACAAAGAAAGGTTCAGGTTTTGATGGATTGTTTTTACTTAACCAAAAGGGCAGATCACAATCCTGTTTTGTAAATTTATACATGAAATTTTCTTTTTTTTTTTTGGTACAGGACATTTAAAATTATGCACAATGGCTTTTCTGATTGGCAGCTTGAAAGCAGAGGACAAAATCAGGATTATCTAAAATGTGGGGATGTTTCAACAAAGTTTCTATCAATGAAATGTTATAATTTTAAATTATGAAATTCTAAAGGTCATGAAATTCCTAGAGAAAGAATACTGCCAGCCTCCTTAATTGTGCCTTCTTGCCCGCTGTTTGGAGTATTCATGACCTACGTTCAGAGAAGTCAGTGCCTATAAGGCTTGTTTGCTACACTATGAAAATGAAGGGAAGTCATTTTGATATACTGCTTTATCAGGTGTCTGACGTTTTCTCTTCAGACCAGAAGATAGAACATGGTGAAAACAAGCAAAAATGGACATTTGATTGTATTCACATTTTACTCCCTTCTACCACTATCCCTCCTTACCACCACACCACTGAACTGTGGACCTGTCAACTCAGGCCAGCTACCCGAGGCCACTGCTTTGCATGGCCAGGGTGATGGCAGATCATTGCCATCACTCTGATTTACTCCTGTGTTGGTTAAAGTCTCACCTCTCAGTTTGCTCTATTCTCTTTGTTAACCTGTCTCTCCAAACCAGCTCTTAATTTTTATTAAACCTGTCTCAGCATCTTTTTTCCCAAATATTGTTTCCCCCCAAAAAAGTCCCAGTATCTCTTAATGATGGCACTTTCCCCCTGCTCCTAAGCTAGAAAATGTGGAATATGACTTAGGTGACATGTGTATTCTACATCTTCAATGTCTGGCAAGTTTATAACTCCCAATTCTGTTTTCCACATTTTGTTTGAACTATCTGGCTTGTACAGATCAGGATCACTGTGATACTCCATTACTTCTTTATCTGTCTTTTGTACATTTTTTTCATCCAGCATGCTACATTAGTCAGCTCTTCTGTTGCTAGGATGAAATACCCAACACTCACAAATTAAAGTAAGAAGGTTTAGTTTTGCTCATGATTTCAGAGGATTCATTCCATAGTTGGCTAACTCAAAAGCAAGAACATCTTGGGGGAAACTGCTTGGTTCATGGCAGCTGGGAAGCAGAGTGGAGGAAGCAAGCTAGAAAAGAAGTGGGGGGTGACCAGGTCTAGCACCTGGGGTGCCGCCACCATGACCCACCCAGACGCACCCAGAAGTATGCCTTACTAATCCTCCCCATGGCTCTCAAGCCAATCAATTTGACCCAATTAAGCTTAGTCACCACATATACTCTTGTCATACTGCTCCCTCAGACGCAAGTGGGGCCACAACACATTGTGGTACACAACATTCCTCAATAGCTCCCTGTTTCTCTCCAAGTTACATTGAGAGTCCTCTTCCAGGCATGCAAGGTCAATCATACTATGTTAGTTACTTTTCCTCATTGCTGAGACAAAATACTGGACACCCAAAGTTAGGGGAAGAAAGGTTTATTGAGCTCACAGTTTGTAGAGGTTTCAGTCCACAATCAGCAGCATCCAAGGCAGGGTGCCTGGCAGACAGGCAGAAGGCAGCAAGGCAAGCAAGAGAGTAAGCAAGGGGTAGGCAAGCCCTTTTCTGTCCCTTTTATCTTATCCAGTCTGCCGGGATTAGGATGGTGCCAAACCAATCAGTGGATTGATTTAGTAATCACAGGCCCTTAATCCCAGCATCACACACTCTAGATCCAGCTGCCTCTGAAAAAGCCCCACCTGTGACACATGAGGCTTTGGGGGGACATCTAGACACAAACTGTAACAGGCTTTAATTTTGATGTCCTGCTAGAAGAATGGCTTCTATACAGAGATACGTGGGGTCAATTGTGTCTTTGTCTCTTAATCACTGAGAGGCCTGAACAAGTTACTCTACCTCTCAGTCGCTCAATTTCCACATCCATAAAATGAGGCTGAATTCTGTGCTTCACACAGACTCGTGCGTATGAAATGATTGCCGTCAAAAGTTTGCATGTGGCTTTGTGGTTGAAGAGCGTCACATAGCGGAATGACTTTCTCGGGGTCACCCAACGATTTAATGGAGAGGGAGGACCTCGCCCCTGTCTTCTGGCCAGAGCATTTGAAGCTCTGAGGAAGGTCCCGGAGGGTCCTAGTCATTGTCGGTTGGTGTCAGTTATGTTGAAAGCAGTGATTCGTTCTACAGAGGATATGCAATTAAACATCCATGAATCCATGAATTGGTAGGCTAAATTTGAGGAGTCAACCCATGAGTCAAATGATAAAAACAGAAGCCAAATTCAGTGAGTGATAATTTTAGACTATTTTCTGCACATACATGTAAGAGTCAGACTTCAAATCTGAAAGTTGAAGACGTAAACATCGGAGAGTGTGGATGTTGTCTTGGAGCGTGTCTGCTTTCCAGCATCATACAGCAAATTTTATAGTTTATTTAAAAAAAAATTATCCATGTATTTCCTGCTCCACAGTCACAGTTAATCAAGAGTTCACTCTATTGGATTTTTGATTGTTCATTAAAAATCTCTCTTCTGAGGCATAAATTAAGAGCTGTGTATGTGTCAGTTAGTCGATTTTGCTTGTACCTTATTTGTATTCCACGGAGAGGTGCATGCTGATTTGTTGCCTTCACTCTTTACCTTCTCTAGTAGGAGAAGTTATCAAGTTAAGGCCCCCTGTCATTTCCTGCCTCATAGTCTCTAAAACTTTTTGCTTATCCAAGACTTAAGTTTAAGGTACAGCGAAGACCTGGAGGGGCCCTTCATCTTCCAGCTTGCTAGATGTTGCAGATTCTGTTTAACTCCCAAATATTTAAATCCTCCAAATATTATAAAAAATTATTTTTTTATTAAAAAAAATCAGTCAACCCTGATCACATTGGAGTTTTTGTGTCAGTAATATTATTTGCAACTGTAGCCAGAATGCAAAATAATAATTATAATTTCATTTGTTCTGTTTTTAAAAGAATAATAATCTGTTGGGGGAAAAATAGAAAAAGCAGGAAACCCTCAAATGGCCAAGAGAGTAAAATTAACAAAGTTTAAGAGAATGTTCTTCTTTATCTCTTAAAAAAAACAGTATCAACCCTAATAATAATAACATCGCGTGTGTGTATAATGTGTGCCGTGGGTCCCCTGCTTTATCTTCACTCTGGCAGCAGTTCTACACGGTAAAGAATGATTACCAATATTCTATAACACATAGACTGAAAGCTTAGTGGTTTGCAAAGGCGTAGAGTTGATACATCCCCAAATTTCAATTTATTCTCAGGTTTGCCTGATTCTAAATTTTGTTCTCTTTTTATCCTAGCACATAGCTTCCATTTATGACAAGTTCTGTCAAAACAGACAAGCAAACATGCCTAATCCTTAGTAAGTGTGGCCTCACTATGGTGAGCTCTGGGTGGGGACACAGGAACTGTAATTGTTCCTTTCTATCATTTACATCATTGCCCCTAACAATTACACAAACATGTGAAATCCCCTTCCCTATTTATTTGGACTTCCTCTTCTTTCCTTGTAGAATAATTAACACTTTCAAGTAAACAGTTTCAAGTAACAGTTTCAAATCAAACAAAACCAATGAGAACCAAGGAACAAATTGAAAAAAGTAAAATGTTGCAAAAAGGAAACTTGAAAGCTGATGTGATTTGGTGAGCATCTGGCAAGAGAAACCCTTTGCAGGCTATGAGAAAAAGGAACAAATAATGTTTTAAAATCGTGATCATAAAGGCATACCCAGGAGGTAATATAGATATTGGAGGAATCCACAGGAATGAAAAGCTCCCTGTAGTAAAGCCGGATAACTAGGCTTAATACTTTATAATCTTGATTCCGGGTGTTCAAAACTAAATTCATATAATCATTATGAATAAGGTTCTACAATCTGTTAAATAAATAAATATTTTCAAAAAATTTAAATTACTTTTTTTTTTTTAAATAAGAATAAATGGGTCCAGAAAGGAAGAAATAAGAGAAATGAGTTTGGCCCTGTGACTTACATTGGGTTTAGTAAAACATATTACAAAACCCTGTCGAGTGGAACCAGGACACTTTTGGTGTGTAGAGATCAGAGTCAAGATTTTGGCACTGTATAATCTTGAGATGACACTCTAAATTATCTAAACCGCATTTCTATTCATCAGCAGAAGTTGCCATCCAGGCCTTTGAGGATCGGAAGAGCTTCATGGTACACACCGGAAATGACGTCAGCTACACCAAGTGGCAAGGAGTCTTGAGCAAAAGAAAAGCGTTCAAATCCAAAAAACAACAATGGTTAATGGAGAATGAATGATTCCAAAACTTGGGAAAATGAAACCAATACTCATATTTTTTGTTCTTCAGAGAAATTCTAGAAGGAATGAAAATAATGTCCAGCCTACTGTAGGAAAATAATTTGGCTGAAAAGTGCCCAAAGTGAGTTTAAAACACACACCAGCAATTTATATGAGGAACAACAACAATCTTAGGCTATTTAGTTCTGAAAATTCCTCGTTCCTGTGAATATTATGTGGAATATTATGTGGAAAGAGTCGGAAAAAAAGCATTTCTCTTCAGCCTTATCTTTTCTCGTATATGACGATGTAGAGAATTAGACCATTTCTATATTTGCTTCTCTCTATAACCAGAATGGAGTAGTCTCTCCACAATTTATACCCTGGCTCCCATGCCCACGTTCCTGCTCCGGGCCTCTCTCTCTCCAGAGCCCAGCGTAGTGTCCCGTGAGAGTTTGTACTCATAAAAATGGGCTGAAAATGTTAATGAATAACAGGCTTCTATCATGTGTCTCACATTCAAGGAATTAAGATGAGCAGAAGGCAATCACTGGGCTCAAAGAGCTAATAGTTCACACTCAGGTACAGAAACAAAAACATAAGATATGACACCGTAAGCATTTCAATGAAGTTATTCATGGAATACTGTTGAAGGAGGAAATTCTGGCAACCCAGTTTGCAGAGGGGATCTTAGGATGATTTTCCTGTATTTGAGTGGAGCCCAGAATGTGTAAAACCTAGAAAACCAGCCTTTCATATGGAGGTGGAGAATGATCCCTGGGTATCTGTATGCTTTGAGCCTGGAATTTGCTGGATGGCCAAACGTGAGTTAGAAAGGTAGTCAGTGGTTAGATCATGAAAGAGCTTCTGTACCATGTTTTTTAAAAATATCATTATTTTGCTATCTTCAGTATAAATGAGAAAAAATTGAAAGATATAAATTCAGGGGTTATAATCAAATTTGCAGTTTTATAGGTCATTCCCACAGCAGTATGTGCTATATGAGTTCATGACTGGAGAGAGGATGATTTTTGAAATGATCTGAAAGAAAAATCATGTGAGTCTTCTAAAAAACTACAGTAATAAAGCAAGAGAGAATGTTGTGTTGATCTTCTATGTGGAAGACGAAAATCTTTATTAGTTCCTATAATCTTGGGGTCATTTTTCCTGTTTAAACTATCACATTCTGAATGCTTTATACATTGGCATAAAGAGTGGGTTGCTACTGTAGCAAAACATTGAAATGTGTGGGATTAGGTTGATGTGGGAATAAGTGCATGTGTCAGAGAAACTGCCACAGGAGGCCAAAAGAGAAGCGTCCATGTTAAATGAGGACTGAAGTTTCCTAAGATCATTGCTAGGTCCTTGCAAGTCTTGATGTCTTTCCACCTCCTGGTGCCCTTTTCATTTGCAAAAGCTCAAAAGTCTAATGGAGCAGGAGGGGAGAGAAGAGGTTAAAAAAAAAAAAGAATTAAAATGTAGTATGTACATGTACTGATTCCCCGTGATAAATATGATCATTATGTACTGCGAACATGCACTAATAAAAACGACTGCTGTTTGGAAGAGCAAGGAGGGAATGTAATATTTAATGAATTTGCAGCTTGAGGGGGAGGAATTGAATATCAGAATGTAAGTCTGATACATTGATGATTTTGGGAGGCATTTGACAGTGTAAGAAAAACACATGTCTAGAAAAGAATTAGTCAATTGGCAAGCAGGAATGAAAGTGGAACTAAAGAGTCCAGAAATTAGGGGCAACTTTTAAATTCTAGACATAAAAACTAAAATTGTGATATATTTTATGCTACAAAGATTAAAACTGAAAAACAAAGATAAAATAAAGGAGATGCCTGTAATATCTATTGTTGACCCTTCTAAACTGATTAAGCAGTGCCCAACATGTAAAACTTGTCAGCTGGCGGAAAAATGGCCCAGGGGAAGGAAATTATCGTCATCATTCTGTCACCAAAGCCATTCGGCCTCCAGCTATGTGCAACTAAGTCAAGAGAAAATGAGACGGAGGTCCTGAATAGAATTTTTGATACAGCTCTAGGCACTTGGAACTGTTGAACAGGACCTGGATTGACTTTTTTGTGATTGGCTGATATTTATAATGGTGTCATGACACCCAATCTTCTGTGGACAGAAAGCAGACTAGAGAAGATGCTCAGTTCACAAGGATGTCTTCTTGCTACTGGTAGCCTGGCCATCTTCCACAGAGGAATATTCACCTTTCCCAGCCTGGATTCTCAGTGCAACAGCTTCTTGGTGGGACACTTTGGAGACGTGAAGCATTTTCTGGGCAGTTGGCTTTCTGATTCTCAGGGGAGGGGAGGCGGATTTGGCAGGTGTCATGGGTGAGCGACTTGGGCTAAAAACACTGTCAGGCTTTGAACATGGTGCACTCCACTTCTAGCTTCCTTATGAGGATCTCCAAGATCTGTCTTCAAGCAATCTTTGAAGGGTGTCACATTCACCATGTGGCTCTTGGGATATAGCTCCTTTTGGTCCATCTTATGATACCGGAGAGGGAGAAGATGTACTCACCATAAAGCACGTCTCTCTTGGAGCTGACAGTGCTATATCAAGCCAAGAAGCTGATATGCCCCTCGGTTTCTGTGTCCACCACCTCAAAGTCAACAGCTAAAATCTTCCCTGGAAACTTCTGGAGAGCTCCAGAGTGCTTGTTCTCTGAGCAAGCTTGGGTGGAATTCTGTGTGGCATTGTTCTGAGGAGGGCTCTCCCAGAGATGGTTGCATCTGAGGAGGGCTGCTTCTGGAGGCCCTTTCTCTGGGGCATGACTGGGTCACTCTTTGATCTTTAAAGGGCACTGTGGAGCTCCCCAAGCAAATGTACAGTAATGGCAACAGAATCAGCCTTATTTGAAAGATCAGAGATCAGTTAAGACACAGTGGCTTTCCTGTCCGGGAAGAGTCTGATGCATTGCTGGAAAGCAGCTGTCATCTTTTTGGGGAGGGGAGGAATGTCACAAGTTTCATCCTATCTCAGAGTTTCCATTTTCTTCGAAGGTTCTGTGTGCAGTTTAGGTGCCTCTTGCTATGGGACTGGTTCTTTTTATTCAGAAAATATTTCTAACAGCCCTTGCTTCTTGCCAAAGTTTCAATGTTTGACCTTTCCTTCTAACATCTTTTTGTGACTAGATTCCCCCAAATCTACATTTAAGAGCAAGGCAGACATGAGGAGATGGTGGAAGATTCATTGGGACGAGTTGCTCTTGGATGAAAGGAGGATAAAGGAATCATTCTCTATTAAATCCTGTTCTCCAACACATGGAGGTGCAGAAAACCTTGGGAATGAAAATGATCCTACTAACTTTATCCATGGGCTGGGAAATGGTGGAGGGAGTTCTCGTGTGAGGAAGCCGGGATTCTAGCATGTCCCCACAGTTCACCAACTGTATTGCTTTGGGAAGATCATTCTCCTCTCTAGTTCTCAGTTTTATTTACAAAATTAAGGGAATGAGGCTGAGGTTCTAGTTCTGTGGTAGAGTGCATGTTTGGCATGAATGAGTCTCTGGGTTCAACCCCAGCAATAACAGAAAAATAAAAGGAAAAAAAGGGGCTAAAGATCCATCAAGTTCCATGTTTCTGTAAAGTCTAGGAAGGCAGAACAGATGAGTTCTATAAACAGGCTAGAAAGTAAGTGTCTATGCTTGAAAGCAGTAAGGGCTACGGCACAGATTGCATTGACGGCACAGGCCCGTGGATAACAATGCAAATCGAGGCATCCATCTCCTTTGGCTGTGCATGAGGGGTGGCGATCTCAACATGAATCTCGCCCAAGTCCTCCCAAGCAATGATCTTTGATAGAGCATACGGAAGTAGAGAAGAGGAGGAGAGAGTAGAGGATCAAGGTAGCCCATTGAAGCAAGCAGAATTTGACGGTCCTCACAGAAGAGACTATTCTCCTATGACCACATATCTATCTCTCAGATGGGTCCCATTAGGAACTGGAAACTCCTTTCTAAAAGTAGAAATTGGCCAGTGAATTTGAAAAGTAATAGTTAGCATGATGTTGTCTGTGTGGCTAAATTGTAATCCCTCATTTTTCTTCCCTTCATTTTGTAATGCATCTGACTGATGGAATCTATGATATGTCTAGAATCTTGGCTGGA
>PVJO010006761.1:0-86505 GCA_004026905.1 Hystrix cristata
GAGTAGATGTGACGAAAGGACGTCTGCTGATATAAATAAAGCGGTACTCAAAACATCTGCTCCAAGAGTTTTGGGGAGGAGAAATCAGGACAAAATCAATCTTGAGATCTGTGTGACAACAGAGACTGGACGCTCAGTTCTTCTATCCGGTCACATACTACAAATATTCAAAGTCAACATTAAGAATGCACCTTGAGATTTAAAGCTTTGACGTGACTGTGGATTTAATTTTCCTTCCCACAACTCTGATTCGGAAGGTATTCAACATCAAGGACGGAACATTTTTTTGTATCAAACCAGTAATACACATTGGCTGAGAAAGTATTTTGGATGGAAAGTGCTTACCTACTTGGATTCTAAACTTAGCTTTCCTCCCTACTACTAGTTTATGATTTTTGATAAATGAATTAGCCTGAATTTCAATTTATGCTTTAGAAGCATGAGGATTGTAATTTCTAACTCATAGCCTTTATAAGGTGGTTGAGAATACATACATAGTATACTTCACATCCTGCCTAGCCCACTACTAGTACGAAGAGAAAGGTATCTACTTAGTTACTTGATAATAAGCCAATTCACTTTATTTAGTGATGATATTAATAAAAATATGGGTAGTAAACCCGCTTCTCCTTGTTTTCTAAGTTAGTTATTCTGTTAATTTTATACTAAATATTTTTTACTGATATGACTATACTAACAAGAACAAAAGCAATAATTCTTCAGACTATGAGAATCACGGTTTAATTTAATATGTGTTATAGAATAAAATCCACAATCTTAGTCATTTGGGGAAAGCAGAATCGGACCGTTATGTTAACTGCAATCATTAATACACAACTTAATTTTGCAATCATTTCCCAACAAGTCTTTGTTTTCATACCATGACAACTGATAGCATCTTTGTAAATTTAATTTGGTGATTATGATGCAAGTGATTAAAGACTGCAAATTACAAACGTTATATATGTGCTCAGAGTTGAAAATTCAGTAATGTGACTTTGTTGTAGGAAGGTGTAGGACCTGGTGATCTATTAGGGCTATGTCAGTGACATCAGATAAATAAAACAAGGGAGAAGAGAACAAAGAATGTAAGCTTTCTCAATGTTCTGAAATGTCATCTGGTCTACACATATCAAATATAATTCTGCAATGCACAGAATATCCAGTTTAGAGGCAACTAAGAGAGTTTCCTAACTCATCATGTATAAGACAAATTATACATGCAGCCTACAATGATGTTCAAAATCAGTTTGAAATCAGAAAGGAATGCAGTTCCAAAACAATTAGGGTAATCGAGCTGAAGAGTGAATCTGCAGTGATCTAAGTAAGCATGTTTCTCTGGTCGCCTCTCTTATTCATGGGCTCTGTCCACACATGGTGTCTCCTTGCAAAACGATTAAGAACTGTTGGGACAATCAGACTCTGATTCCGTATGCTTGTCACTTCAACTTCGAGACACACACACTACTAAACATACAAAAGATTCAAGTCTGGGTCCCGCAGTACTTTCTATTGCATCAACATGAATAAATAAATACATTTTATACATTCAGGTAAACAACAATTTTTGTCTGATTGATCATATTCATAAAATACTTCTGGGCAAAACCATAATTTTATTCAGAATTCTAAGGTCTTCTCTAATCTCCCTATTAGTTTTCATACCATGGAAACAATTTTTAGAAAGATCAAAGATATATATTTTTCCTACAATTTCTTCCATTACTCAATGTCATATTCCCTGCTTGGCAAGAAGCAAGCAGTTCAGACTGCATTTTCCACCTTCTCAGGAGACGATGAGGGAGCACACAGCTCCCAAAAGGCTGCACCTATCACCGCAGCGTTGGTGAACCAGCTTCCGGCAGCCATTAAACTCACACCACAAATCTGGACATAGCAAATCTACCTGAGAATTGATGGGAAATGGAGAATGAATTATGCATCACAGAACTGCTGAATGGCAAAGAATGTGCATTCAGATGTATTTTGTACAGGAGAAATATATATATTTTATAGTTCCTATGCATTCTCAATGTTGAGAAACTGAAATTGTTGTAGAGTATGAATGAAAGATTGTATAGTATTACAATTCAAGAGAAACACTAAAATTTGTAATTGTAGAAATATTCATATTTTGGGCCAGGGTAAAAAGTATAAAGACATTTTATAGTTATGTATTATTGAAATATATAAAGTATGATAACATTTCCTTTGGATACAATTAATCTAAATGATTATCATTGAATAAATATTATCAATAAAGTATGGCTTATAATTATGATAAACCTAGATCAGCTCAGTTAATGAATTTTAGTTAGGAAAAATGCATATTTAATTGCAAATGTGAACACATGTTTTGATTAATATTAAAGTTATAATTAATATTCTCAATGAAAATAATGCTAATTATGCCTTCTCCATTACTCAAAAAATACATATGTTGGAAGAAATCAGTATTTACTTACTTTAGCAAATTTCCTAAAGTATATATCTTATATAAAATATTTATGAGGAATTAGAATGAATTAATTAATTGAGTGAATAACAAACAACTTCTCTAATACTTTGTGACTTACACAATAACAATTATTCAATATAATTTAATCATGTATCTTTAAGAATGTGCCAGGAGCCACAAAAGAATCTGCAAAAATACCTAGCAAAAATATATTGTTTGAACAGAATCAGAAATTCCCACAGCCTTTACAAATGGAAATTGTGCTAATAAACTGATACTTCATTTGCTAGTCACTTTGAGTAAATTCATTCAGATTTTCTGCTTGGTGTTGGGAAAGAAAACACATTCCTTTCCCACCTGAGTTTAAGGAAGGGGGAAAGCAGTATTTACAGGATGCCCAGATAATCTAATGGATGTCAACTTCATCTAGTTGGGGTGATAAAGCCTCTGTTTGGAGGAGAATAAAAGAAAAAAAACCTGAAATAAATAAACGAATAAATAAATAAATACCTGTTCTGAGCATAGGAATAATTCAGTAAATTGAGTAAAATCTTCACTGATTAAATATTTTAATTAAGAGTTGTTCGCATACATATTTATGATTAAATTTCAAGTATAGTATAACTCTTAAGCATATTTTTCCTAGTGTAAGAAATGGCTCATTTTTGGGCTGGGGATTTAGCTCAGTGGTTAGAGTGCAATTTTCAGGTAACAAGGTGTCTAAATTCCAGGGATCTGCTGTATAGCACTGGGCATTAAGTAACAACGTGACGGTGGACACCTGGAAGTCTGCTGTGGTAGCAAAGCGATGCTGCACACTGTAGTTCCAGCTTTTCAAGAAGCTGAGACAGGAGAACCACGTAAATAAAACCCAGCGACTGAAGCCCAGCCTTGGCAGCAGAGTGACACACCAGTCACACATACACGCAAACACAAATATATATACATATATATATGTATACATATATGTATTTAAGGGGATAGATCTTATTTCATATGACTTTGTAATAATATTTTAAAATGCATAATATATAAGTTAAAAATAAGTGGATTTGAATAATGTGTTACCTATAAAGAACACTCAAGTTATCAAGTAAGATAGGTTAAAATTCCTAATTCAATATGGAATAAGAATGAAAGTATGTGAGAAAAGAAATATTTCATACAAAGTGGGAGAATATAGTAAAAGAACTGGGGTGCAGGATAAATTATCTAGAGTAAGTCATATTTTAGCTGGGAACTGAAAGATGGATAAGAGTTTTCCAAGTGAAAGCGAGAATGGGAGAAAAAAGAAGAAATAGAAGCAGTGTCACTTATACCAGAAGGTAGCAGTTATTATCGACTTAGTTTTGAAAAATCAGCATGGCTGACTATCACATATAAAGAAAGGACATAGAGAGAGATAGAGTGGCCAGACTGTGTGGAGCACCGTGAGCCAACTTTAATCACGTGGCTGATAACGCCTGAGCTGGGAAATCATCAAACCAATACGTAACAGGATTGTGCCCTCCCTAGACTGATATTCAGGAAGTGTGAATGTGGTGTGAATAACCAATTAGAGGAAAGTAGTGAGACAAATTAGAAGATTTGCTCAGAAATCCAATTGAGCAATACGTGCAATGTCAGCTATTGTAGCAGCAATGAGTGAAGACAGTGTTCACCTCAGAGAGGATGAAAATAATCTGTTTAATTCGAGTGGGTGTCAGGAACTGAGGGGAGGTAGGGACACCTCCAGGCCGGACAGCTGGCCCAGACACTCGGCGGCTCCTGAGGCCAGGCCCTGAGTGGGAACCCCCAGCCAGGGAGTGCATCTGGTGGAGAGCAGAGGGAGGGAAAGGGCGCTGAGCTTGCAGTGTCGCCGGGTCATCCAAGTGTAAGCTGAAGTTCACTAACTCTAACTGCAGAAAAGAGAGTAAAAGTTACATACGTGAGAGTCATCAACATGCAAGTCATAGCAGAGGAAGAGAGTTTGTGGAAAACTGGACGTGGGTAACTTCAAAGTAGCCAAAGACAGTGTCTTAGTTACTTTTCTCCTTGCTGAGACAAAATACCCAGCAGCCAATGTTAGGGGAAGAAAGGCTGATTTGGCTCACAGTTTGTAGAGGTTTCAGTTCATAGTCGGCCGGCTCCCAGGCAGAGACGCAGACAGACAGGCAGAAGGCAGCGAGGCAAGCAAGAGGGGTTTTAGCAGCTTCTTTCTGACCTTATATTTTATCCAGGCTGCTGGGATCAGGGCGGTGCCAAACCAATCAGTGGATGGATTTAGTAATCACATGCCCTTAATCCCAGCAGCACACACTCTAGATTCAGCCACCTCTGAAAAAGCCCTGCCTGTGACCTCATGAGACTTTGGGGAGACATCTAGACACAAGCCATAATGTTCCACCCCAGCCCCCCCAAAAACTCATGCATGTCTCTTTATGCAAAAGGCATTTAGTTCATCTCCAAGAGTTGCCAAGGTCCTAACAGTTTCAGCATTGCTGAAAAGTCCAAGTCCAAAGTGTCCTCTGAGATTGAAGGCAAACTCTTAGCTGTAAGACCCTGTACAACTGAAAAGCTAGTTAAACGCTTCCAACACACACTGGCACGAGATAAACATTTCCATTCCAAAAGGTACAAATGGGGGATACAAAGGAATGGGACCAAGGCAAGTCCAAAATCCAGCAGGGCAAACATTAAGTCCTGGAGTTCCATGTGCAGCATCAGAGGCGATCACAGGTGAAATCTGAACTCCAAAGGGCTTGGGTTGCTCCACCCCTATGGCACTTCCGGTGGTAGTAGCTCCCATAGTTTCTCTCTTGGACCGGTTCGGCTTCCTCCTTGCAGTTTTCCTAAGATAATCCACATTCCTGGCTTCTCCAAACTTCTGGGGTCTCCAGTGCACTTTTGGCTTCATTCTCACAGCTTCACACACCACCCTCTCAGGGGCACACTGCCTGGCTTCCCAGGCCTTCTTCTGAAATCTGAGTGGAAGTCTTCCTGGCCCCACAAGTCTTGTGTTCGACATACAGCTAAATCCAGGGCCACGTAGATGATACCAGGGTCTGCTGCCAGCTGGAGCAGAAGCCCGGCTTCCTTCTCGCTTGTCTGTAGGGGTCATGTGCCTGGATCACTGAGCACTCTGAACCAAATTGGGAGGAACAACTTCCCTAGGCCGCCACCATTCTGGAACGTGGTGCTCTGGGGCTTTCTTCTCAAAGCAAAGTCTTTCACCTTTCTAACCCCAAAGCTACAAAAGCTAGAGTCCTGCTGCTTCTTGCGATGTCCTCTCAGGCCATCTTTTCTGTTCTCTTCTGAAATATATGGCTTTTTCTTGCTAGTCTTTTCAGGGACCAATCTCTCCTTCATTCCATCTTTGCAGGCCACAACTTTACTGGAGCTTCCTTTATAGGCAAACTCACAACATTTCGAATCATTCTGCTGGGCTCTTTGTTCTTGATTCTGGACATAAATCTAACTAAAAGCCCCCAACAATAGCCATGTCACCACTTCAACATTAGACTGCCTTGAAATTTCTTCTGCAAGAATTAGTCTACCACCCTTAATCTCAGTCTCAGGCAAAGTCTGGACACAAACAAAATGCAGACAAACTTTCTGCCAGGCCGCAACACACGCTGTCTGGAGTCCAGCAGCCAACGCAGCCCTTCCTCCCAGCAGAAACCCCCCGAGCCTGGTCTGTAAAGGCAAATTTTCTATCAGCATTTTGGTCTTCTGAGCTCTGACCAGAATCTTCTCACTTGATGAAGCCTTTCCAGGCCTTCCCTTTCAGGCAACATTTCCAAATCTTTCCCAATTCTTCCCCTTCCCACAAGCCAGCTCCAAGGCTCCTAAACCACACGGTCAAGTATAGTCGCAGCAACGACCCCAATTTTCTGGTACCAAATTCTGTCTTAGTTCCTTTTCTCTCGTTGCTGAGACAAAATGTCCAACATGCAAAGTTAAGAGAAGAAGGTTTACTTGGCCCACAGTTTGTAGAGGTTTCAGTCCCTAATCAGCTGGCTCCAAGGTCGGGTGGCTTGGAAGACAGGGAGAAGGCAGCAAGGCAAGCAAAGGAAGCAAAACAGGACCTAAGTAGCTTCTTTCTGCTGCTTACATTTTATACAGGCTGCCAGGATCAGGGTGGTGCCAAACCAACAAGCGGATGGATTTAGTGATCATACACCCTGAATCCCAGCACCACACACCCGAGATCCAGCCCATCTATGACCTCGTGAGACTTTGGGGGGACATCTAGGCACAAACCATAACAGATGGGAGGAGATCCAAAAAGCTAGGAATTATACTTGGCATTATTCACATGTTCATTTTCTATTACAAATCCAGTTGATGTTAGATTTAGTATTCTGCCTGTAGGGGAGAAGTTTGAGATGAAAATAATATGTCTAGTCACTGCTTCGCTCTCTGCCTAAAATAATGAAGTTACACAGGTTATTGCTTTTTAGCCTTCTTTGAACATAATATTTCTTTACATATTACTTAGAAACTATTTAATATGCAGAATATGTTTTATTTTCTGATTTCATTAACATTATTCATTAAATATGTTTAGTATAATTAACTAAAACTAATGCAGACTCAATTCCTTAGTGCTTTTTAGCTAACGTGCTCTCTGAAATCTCATTTTAAAAATTCTGCGGAATTCTTTACTGTCAATTCAGGAGGGTAATCAGTTGTGTTATTTATTTTCAGAGCAAGTCTCTCATGGTACAATGAAGAAATATTCATAAAGTTTATTCATAACATGCTTGAGTTGCAGTTTCAAAAAAGGAATTGTTACCTAAAACTCAGAAGACTGGTAAATAAATAATGCAGCAGAATTCTTATTAATGCCTCAATCTGTGTATGTGTATAACTCTGTCATTCTGTCACATGTATAACTTGCATTAGTATCATTGAATTATGATATAAAATTATTCTGTTACCATGAAGTTCCATCCCCATTGCCAACAACCAGGAATCTCTTTTCCATCTCTATAATGTGTTGAGGATGCTGTATAAGTAGAATTGTATGCTCTGTCATATTTTGATAATGACTTTGCACCCAAAAGAATAGCCTCGAGTCTCATACAAATTGCCGGGTGCATCAGAATTTCATCCATTTTGACTGCAGAGGAGTATTTCGTGGTGTGGATATACCACAGTGCAAGCACATGCAGTGTGGACTGAGGCAAATTTGAGTGGTTTTCAGGTTTGTAGTGTAATAAGGAAAACCCATATGAGCTCATAAACCAAATGGATTAAGGCCCATCGGTGCAAGTATAGGACCACGTGTAAATATATGTCTAACTTAGTTTCTTTTTTTAAAGACTGTAAAATTATTTTCTTGGAGCCATTCATACACAGTGGCTATTTGCTTTCAATATTTGAGATATTGCTAGGTGTGGTGGCGCCCGTCTGTAATTCCAGCACTTGGGAGGTAGAGGCAGGAGGGTTGCCATGAGTTTGAGGCCAGCCTGGGCGGCATAATGAGTTCAAGGCCAGGCTGAACTATAGAGCGAGACCTTGTTTCAAAAAACAAAACAAGCAATCAAAAGCAATTTGAGATATGTGTGGCTACTGTATTTTGGCCCCTGTGGTTTTAGGTAAAATGTCACTGTTATTTAAAAATGTTTGCCTACATGTAAAATGTCATTTCCTTCATATATTTTCATATAATTTTTTCTTTAAATTTTAAAACTTTTCACAATGATTTCTTTTGGTTTGCACTTGTTTTGTTTTGTTTGAATTTGATCCAGCTTCATTAAACTCTGCATCTATTTTTTTTAACAAGTTTATGAAAATTTTAACTACTATCTTTGCAATTTTGGGGGGTATTTGGGATTGAACTAGGGTCCTGAGCAGTTTCACTCCCAGCCCCTTCTCATCAAAAGGAGCATTATTTTGACACAGGATCTTGCTAAATTGCTAAGTTACCCAGGCTGGCCTCGAACATGTGACCGTCCTATTCAGCATCCCAGAGCGCTAGGATTACAAACGCATCTTACTATGCCTGGCAAGCAGAAACGTTTTTTAGTCTCACTCACAGTTTCTTTTCCCTTGAAATATGTGGACTCCAATTTTAGTGTTTTTAAGAACCACAATCACTCGTTTTTCTTATTTTTCTCTGTCGTTCTCGTAATTTATCTTATTATAGCTTCGCCTTTACTCAAGTTCTTCCGTCCTCTCCCAGTTTTGTTGAGCTCATATAGCAGTTTTTCAGTCATTCTTTTTCTTCTTTAAGTAGCTGTGTTTTTTCAGTACTAAAATTTCTTTTTGGTTACTGTTTTTCCATTAGTTGGGACTGTGCGGGATTTTTTCAATTTTTGCAAACACCTTTTAATTGCTCCTTGATGCACGTTGATGGTGGCTGATTTCCACCGATTGCCTTTCTCAGTCAAACTGAGATTGTTTTTGACAAGACGCCTGGTTTTGGATTGTAACCTGGACATTTCTGTCTGTATGAAATATCTTACGAGGCTCTAGATATTTAAATATCGTGCTTCAGAAAGCTTCTTCCAACAGGTTTTTGAGGAAAGGATAGCTGCTTCATAACTCTTGGGAGGTCCGGATTCTGCACTTGGCCTCACTGACTTCGAGAAGCTCCTCAGACCTGCTGAGCAGGGCTGGGAGTTCAGCCGGGTCCTACGAAGCGGCACTGATGTTCCGCTGTGGGCGAGGAGGGTCCTCTTGCCTACTTCCACCTGGTCTCACAACAGACAGTGGACTCTTTGCCTCTCGGTGGCAAGGTTCTGAAGGTCCTGAATCTCAGACATCGCCCCACTGGGGAGCGGAGAGTCCTTCTGTTAACAGTCACAGTTTGGGGAAGGGGTGCAATGCACCCGCTCTACCTCCATCAGCACCTCCTGAAGGGGACTTTATTCCAACAGAACTGGAGAACGAAATTCCTATCTCTGATCTCTTTGAAATCACAGGGACGTCACATGACGTGGCCGGAGTGGCCGTCTCTAAGCTGTGCCCCTCAGTGGACTGGGGGCCACAGTCTCATCTGCAGTTGTTGGCTGCAGTGTTGCTTTCTGGGCCACTGGGCAGACCGTTTCTGGTATTGACATTTTCCTGGGTCTTTACATTTGCTCATTCATCGATGTTTCCAGGCTGCCCGGTTCTCTAGGCCCCTTTGGTCTGTTGTTCCTGAGGAAAAGGGAAATCTCAGGAGGTCACTGCAGTGTCATTCTGCCGCCCCAAACCCTCCCTCTGTTTGCTTTCTTTACTCCAGTTTTCAATTTTACTAAATTTAGCTTATATATAATGCCCGTAGTTGTCATAAAATGCCCTCAGTTGTTACAGTATGTAGTAGGAGGAACAGAGAATTGTAGAGTGATAGATTCTGCTTTCTGGAAGCAGTAGTTCCTTAAATCTTCCTAATATAATTTTTACTCTTTATTTACGAAGAAAATGTCTAATGATATAAAAATCTTAAAAATCAGTCTTTCAGGAGTAAGACTGCAGTAAGTACCAGATCTACATACTTGTAAACCTCAAAATAAATTGTAGAAAACATAAGATTATACCTAAGTCATGGTCACTCATCTAATTTAAATTGAAAAGATTATTTTCTTTTCTTTCCTATTGTTTCCACTTGTTTTCCACCTTTCCTTCCTATTGTTTCCCCCTGGTCTAAAAAGGCCAGTCGATTCCAAAGGGCATATTTAAATTAAGGAGTGGTGCTCTGTTTACATTGGTTTTTAGTGACTTGTGAAGTCTTTCCCTCTAGGAGACGATGCAAAAAATGTGAATTTATAGAATTTTTAATTGTCTCTCCTGCCACACATGGCCTAAAAATACAGCCCCGAAATCTATACTAACTTACCATAAACATGGTCTTAATCTTCTTGGCATGCTGTAAACCACAGTCATCTCTGGAGACACTGTTGTTTTTCAATCTCATTGTTTTTTCAAGTGATAAAGCAAAACTGTGACTTTTTTATCTGGCAGTGAACTAACAATGTGAGTCACAGGAGAGAAAACTTTAGGTGCTTATGACAAGAGGGGACATGAAATGAATTCAGTGACAGCCACTAATGTTACAGGAAACAATCTTGTGTGCCTCTGAGATGTGCTTTTTGATAGTTTTTTCCCTGATACCTCTTCCCATATGTACAATTTTTACCCAAGGATACAGATATAAAACCATCAATAAATCTCTATATTATTAAAAAAAAATTATTTTTTCAAAACTGACTGTATGATCAGGTTAAGAAAAACTCAGTTACCCAAATAAGTGACTACAGAGTGCTAGAGTTTACTAAAATCCTACGAGCAAGCATAGTTTGTGGGGTACATCAAGTATTTAAGAATTTAAATTTTTAATACCTTATTTCATGGTTATTGATGAGAAAAATCATAAATGAATTAATAATATGTACTTAATCTGTATTTGGTAGTAGCTGAAAAATTTAAGGGTTTGTTTTTTTTTTTTTTTTTTTGGTGCCAGGGATTGAACTCAGGGCCTGTGCTTACAAGGCAAGTACACTAACCACTGAGCTAAATCCCCAGCCAAGAAATGTTTTCTTTAACTCTCTGTTTAATTCGAAAAATCATATGATCTGGGAATATGCAGATTCCATTGCAGATGACAAAGCAGAGACAAAATTAAATTTCCTGACTGGTCAGCCTGCCCAGCGGAGTCTGCAGGAATTGACCACAAGTCTGACTCAGGACTGCTGCCACACCAACCTCAGTGGTACCCTCTGCTCTTGAGGGTTTCTCTAAGAAAAAGTTGTGTGAACAACTTTCGTAGTAACCCTGTTATACTTTCAAAATGTAAGTAAACAAAAGGTTCATGCAATAACCAGAGAGATAACCCAGGAAAAGTGAAAGACTCGGGCCTATCTTCATCTTGACAAACCATTGCATTATGGGTTATGGCACCATGGTCCATAATTATTAAATTTTGTTTTTTGCCTTGTAGTCCCACTGACTTCATTTGTTTTGAAGTGTTTATGTTATAAAATTTTAAGAGCTGAAGCTGCTGAAATGATTCAGACCACAGAGAATAATGTTTTTATTTTAGTCTTTAAAAGGTCACTAAAGCTGAACGGCTCTAAATTACATTGCTAAAATCACGGTGTCTGTCAACACAACACTCTTTCACAGCTGGCTTTCTCCATCTAAGTGAGATTTGCATTTTGGAAATCTTATTAAGATGCCAGTGAGGGGTAAATTGAGCTTCTCATTTTGACTGAAAATTTTGGAACACAGAAAGAGTACTTTGTTTTTAAAATATTCTTCAATGTTTATAAAAGTATTATAGTCTTCAAAACATTTATTAATTAAAAATAATAAGGCAGGTTTCAGAAAGTTAAAATATTGTTTTTATAGTAAATTCTAATGAAGTAGCAAATAATTAGGAAATTCAGATTATTGTAACAAGTAAATCACGCGCACGCACACACACTCGATAGACTCTTCCTTGTTTCTTTCTGAAGGTGAGCAAATACCTCCTTCGCCTCCTCCCTGGAGTGGCTGATGACCTGCGGAGAGAGTGGAGTCCTCCTGGTGAAACACTTCACAGCCAGATCATGTAATTATCCCCAAAAGCTCTTGGCGTTTGAGGCGCAGATTTGTTGTCAATAGCAGAAAGCCACACACAAGGACTCCGCTTTTCTCAGTCTGGCTAATGTATTGGATCACTTGTTAAAGTTTAAGGACTTTCAATCCAGTTCTAGAGCACGGAGATCAGGTGGTGTTTTTATTTTATTTTTTTTAAATTACTGTTGAATGAGAGACCATGAGATCCAAAAACTTATTTGGAAGTACACCGTGCTGCTTCAATCCAGGACAGAAACAGAAAGCTACCAGAAAGATCTCAGGACCTGGCAACTGTGTTTGAAGTACAACAAATGATATTATTTAAAAATATGTATTACATTGGGAAAGAGAAGAAAATGTGCAAATGGGAAAAGGAACAAGGGAGGGGGAAAGGAACAGAGGGACAAGAGAAATAAGAAATGGAAGGAAAAAATGGAAACAAAGCTTTTGTAAATAGGGAAGGAGGAGGGGGTAAGGGGAGGGGAATGGGAAAAAAAGAAGCAACAAGATACATCATGTACAGGTACAAATTTCATGGCTAGGGATTTAGCTCAGTGGTTACAGTGCTTGCCTGGCAAGCACAAGGTCCCAAGTTCGATCCCCGGCACCAAAAAAAAAAAAAAAAACAAAAAACTACAGGTACAAATTTCGTATGATAAATGTTATCAATATGTACATCTAAAAAGTACCATTAAAATAAAATTTAAAAAAAACTTATTAAAAAAAAAAAAACCCAAAACACTACAATCTGATGGTGAAGTCTAAAGGCTCCACCATTAGCCTTGATATTTAATATTAAAGCATTGTGTTTAAAAAGAAGGAAAGCTCACTCACTGCCTCTGCTTGGTATTAAGTGTCCCGAAAGTCCACAGCGTGCACTAAAGGCTGGTTCCCAGCCAGCCGCCGGGAGGTGGGAGACTAAGCGGAGAGGCCCGGGCGCAGTCTGTGGTGGGCTGGGAGGCATCTCTGCAAGGGAAGACTGCGGGACTCGGCCTCTTTCCTCTTTCTTTCACTTCCTGCAGTCTCCCTGGTCTGTGCCTTCCTGACACGGTGTGCCCCCATGATGTGTCTCCACGTTATTAACTGACCGACTCACCACGGAGAAGACATCCAACACTGTGGGACAAAAGTACCTTTTCCTATTTGTAAGTCGATTTATCACACACATTTGTTACAGTAACAGAAAGCTAACAAACCACCCTGGGAAGGTTAATGTCACTCACATCACTGAGACTGGGAATATCCTGATGACCCAATGAAGCAGCAGCAGGCGTGAATGTCCGTGAGACAGATGCTTTTCTGTGGCTCAGGCTCCAGAGAAGCAAGACCCCAAGCATGACAGTGTAAAAGGTGAGGTGGCCAGATGTTTGTATTTTCATAGTGTGGCTGAGATTATTTCAGACATGAAATTTCTTTATTACACACTGATCCATTGTGGTGATAAATAGAATACCATTCGAGAAGGGAGTATTAGTTTCAAAATTGGACAAGAAATTCTCACATTTATATATTGTTTTCAGAAAGTGATCAAGCTATTGCATATCAGAGAATGACCGACTAATTAGTTTCAAAAAAGTTAAAATCTAGGTTTTAAAATCAGCAAGTTATATTTCCCCATAAATGCTTACCACCAAGTTTTCAGGGTAGCAACACTCTTAGAAATAATGCCTAATATTATTGTTTTTAATGTATCAAGAACAAAGAAATATTTAAAGTGAAACTATCAATTTGAAATACTGGATTAAACTTCTTCAGCTTTTAGTAAAACTGAATTGGCTAATCATTATATCTTTCTTTATATTACTATAGAAAGAGAATATAGTACTGACATTCAAATTTGAAAACACTGAATTAATTCTTGGAAACTATTTAGGATGCTGTCTAGCACACAGTATATATGTTTAATAAATGTCAGTTATTGGTATTTTCTTTCCAGAGTAAAGGATTTAATTTACATATCCCAGTTTATGATGAGAAGTATGAAGATAAAATCATTATACTCATATTCAAGATCAAAGGTGACTATTAATGGTGAGGAAAAGCTCACAGAAAGATTTTATATTCACACATTAAATTCATTTATTATTAAACAATACTTGTGGAAAATTCACTTTTGGACCAGAAATATCAAAAGTGATTTTTGCATTATGAACTTTTTTTTAAGAAGACAAACAGTATGTTAATTTAATCTTCTTTTATATTAACATTAAGTAAATTCCTTTAATTTTAAATTGCTAGAGAAAAAAATGATGGAAACTTTCTTTTGAAAATGCAACTAAGTGCAGAAAATATTCTTTCAGTGATACATAAATTCGAAAATAAACCTACATTCCACTAGAAAATAACATGAGGTAGAAAAATCTAAAAATTTTCACTTACATGTTATACTTGCATTCATATTTAAGTAAGACTGTTTGATAGATTTCTTGATACCAATGAAAGATGCAGACTCAGAGTAATTCATTCATAGTGCCTAATTTGTTGCCTCTCTTACACTTAAGAAACATGGGCTGTATTAAATATATAATTTTAAGCCTTTATTTGCTGTGGAAATTGCATAATGAGTAAAATTGTCAAAGTCAAGGCTGTCCATACTTAACATTCCTGAAATAAATATTTTAGTAAGAGGCTACACAAAACCTGTACATTTAAACAGCAAATTAAACTTTGTTTAATTTTTCCCTTGTACCTAGCACAGTATAGCCAATTACAGAAGGAAGTTGAACATTTAAAATCTGCCAGACCTTATGTTGGTCCTGTGAGAATGCTACCAGTTGAGATCTGAGAATAAGAAAAATCAGTCCACAATACAATAGGGAAAATGGAATTTGCATGTAGGAAATTGTTACGAGAATTAAGGTACATAATGATGCAAAAGTTTTACAAAAAGACAGAAAGCAAAGAGATAATAAAGCACATATCTTTCAAATGCCTGCCTTGTCCATGGTCCTCAAGCACATGCCCTGAATTGGAAGATTAAGCATTAAAAAAGTAGAAAACAGAAAGAAGAAGCAATAAAGAAGCATGTTAATTGAAAATGTAGAATTTTGGGCTGGGGATTTAGCTCAGTGATTAGAGTGCTTGCCTTGCAAGCACAAGGGCCTGAGTTCGATCCCCGGCACCACAAAAAAAAAAAAAAAAAAATGTAGAATTTTGTAAATAGGAAGATATAGGCTCATTTCCTAAGGGGGAAAAACTTTTGCCTTTTCATTGTAATTTGCCTAGTTCTTATTGGAATCTTCACCAAAGTTATCATTTAATCTACATACTCTGGTTGTCCATGTTTGTCTATGGCCCACATGTGACCTTGGTCCAGGATGTGACTCTGAATATCAATAAAGCCTGTGACATTCTCGGATCTTAGTTTAAAAGCTTAAAAAGAAAACTAATGTCAGTTCTTGACACGAGAAGTTGTTAGCATTTAGCACATTTTTTTCCTTAGTACTTGGAAAGGAGAAAGATCCTGGTTTGTCTTTTTTATGTTTCGAGCTGAAAATCATAAGTATAAGGAACATCTGAAGAAAAAAAAAATGCTCCTGAGGCTCTTTCACATTGTCAAAAAGTGCATTGAAATCTCTGCAGTTTCTCGTCAAGAAAGCTATCAGATGCTTCTCTTTATTCTCTTTGTAGCGGTTACCTCGCCAGCCATTTGAAGGGGCGCTGCTCTTCGAAGCGGTGATTAAAGTCCAACAATTTCCTGAAGGAAAAAACATTCTCAAAAACGTATTAGGTAATACTTGCATATTTCCATATTCTTCAGAAAAGCAATAGATTTTAAACTAAAGTAATTGAAGTTAACCAGTGTGGGAAAGAGAAAGCAAGTTCTTATTCATTTCTTTGAATTAAAGTTAAGTGAAGATAAATAATAGAATCTTCACCAGAAATATTTTGTGAAACATTTTTATTTGAATTTAAAATATGCAAGCTACTTTTGTACATTGTGTTCCAAATTCTAATTATTATAAAATGGAAGACTGTGCAAGCATAAACATTTTAAAATAAATGTTTAAAATAAGTGCTCATTTTACATGGTAATTAATTTTGTGCTATAGAGCTTAGAACATATTAGTCTCTTAAAAATATATGACTTTTACTAGCTTATTTGCTAACATATAATAAATCATATTAACATATTATTTACTATCATATTATCATATTATTTACTAACATAATAAATCTTAAGTAATAAATGCGTTACATTATATTGACATTAAATTCTGTAAATTTTAAGATTTTTTTCCAATCACTCAGAAGTCAATAATAATTCTGGGCTTGTGGTGGACAAAATGCCAGAGATATTTATGATCAAAGAAATATTCCTGGAGAGATTCACATTTTCTAAACATTAAGATACTTTCTGACTATGGATCAATTGTGTACCAGTTTTTTTTCAGACAAGCTGGCATTGAAAAAACATTCCTCTGCTCAAAATCATGCGCTCAGATGTTGCTGGCGTGTGTGTGGTGGGATGGAGAGGGACCCAGTGGAGGGACACTTGTTCAGAAAGAATTTCCAGAAGCAGAGAAATTTCAAGGACACAAATTAGGAAACACAGAGTTATGTACATAAAAACAAAAAACATTTGTGGTTAGTCAGTAAGGAGTACAAACAGCAGTAATTTTCAGAATAAAGTCATGCGTTATTTTACTGTATTTTGCTTTATTATGTTTCACAGATCTTGTGTTTTCTACACGTTGAAGGCGTGGGATAACACCGTAATGAACAAATCTTCTGGTTCCATTTTTCATTGGTATTTTTGAGCAATAAAGTACTTTTAATTAAGACAACCCATGTTTTTCAAACATAATGTTTTGGCATATTTAGTAGACTACAGAATAGAAAACTAAGATTTATATGCTTTGGGAAACAGAGGCACAATAAGTATGCCCTGAATATTTTAAGGAACTGAGTTCATTATCAATACACTAAATAAAGATATTTCAAAAAATTAGGTTTGGACCAAAGGTGGAATTTCTGTGGTTACTAATAGAAACAGTGGGGAATAGAAAGGGTGTCTTCTTGCACCCTCATATACACCAGTGTGTGACTATCAATCTACAAGTAATGAAAATTAGTACATATAAATATAAAAGGATTTGAAATTCTAATACAGAATGGCATGGGAATTTTTTTTTTTTTGCCAGAAACAACAACGTTTTCTGAAAGGTTTGTAATACTTGATTCCAGACAGCTGTAGTCTTAGAGCATCTGTAATATTTTCCTCCAATTTAGTCTTGAAATTTCTGTTTAGCAGGACTACAAAACCTAGCTCTACACTGAAGGAAAAAAGAATCATGTCTCCATAATCAGCATCTATAGTTTTAAGGAATTCCTGAAATTGGTGATGATTTAATCCGTTAGACCTAATCGGATCTTAGATTTGATGATGATTTGTGTGACATCATCCATTTTTAAAGATTTCAAGTACCAGGTTACTTGATACAGATATTTCAACAAATGTGAGTGGCTGGTGGCAATTAGTAATTTTCTGAGTTTCTCCTTTTCAATAATCAACTAAGGAAATACATATATATATTTATAGATAAAATATTGTCATGTATATGTTTATACTGCATACATGTGCATGCATATACATGGTGTGTATGCATAAAGAAATACATAGATATACTGTTATTTGAGAATTTTATCGCTGACATAATTAATAGTAACATAATAATCTCCTCCTGTTTGTTTGTTCCTATAATATTTAAACCTACTTTAATATAAATTTTAGTTATATTAATTTTAGTTATATTTTATCTCTCAGGGACATTTATTGTCTACAGTATTCAAAATTGTCTACAGTATTCAAATGATTTAGTGGTTTATCATTTGACAATAAATTTTAAAATATTAGTAAGAAAAAAAATCACCATGTGGGTACCATCAGTAGCTATACTGGGTATCTTGAAAAGGTTAAACAAAATAGTTTTTCAATAATTTACACTGCTTCATGCAAATCAAGAAATAGAGTAGTGTCTTTTAGTTGCACCAAAGAAGCTATTTTTAGTGACATTATGTTTACTGATAACTCTAATAAAAGTGACAAGTGAACCTGTACTTGTGGCATCATGACTTTCATTTATTACCAAAGCACAAAATTTGAAATCAGCAGTTTTACTCTCCAAATCCCTTCTGATGGGTTCTCTTGTTTCTTCCATTTGCCTATCTGTGAGACAGTGTGATTTAGGAAATCCATTCCTTAAAAGTCAAGACAAACTGTACTTTCCATGTTTCCTTTAAAGGCTTAATGAACACTCACCATCAGTAATTGGTTTTGATTTTTCGCAATGACATTTGCTACCACAGAACTAGCTCTTATAATAAAGTCTGAATTATAACTTTAAAATGAGTCAAGATGATAGACATTTTCACTTACAGTATTTTATCTTTACAAAACTGGCAGCATGATTTTGCATACAATATCTTCTCAAATTGTGAACTTTGAAAATTGACACAATTTCCCTACAAATTAAGCATGGTGCCTTATTTTTTGTCTCAACAAAGAAAGTACTCACCTGTCTGTTCTACATTGAACTTTCTACTGTCGCAATTTTCCTTGCTCTGGATTCTATTCCTTTTGATGTGATATTGAAGTCATGTTGGAATCAAGTAATAAGCAAACTTTCATTTTTCTATTCTTAGCAATACTGTATGTGCAATTATAACCATATCATGAGAAAAAAAGTGTCTTATACACTATTCTATTTCATATGTGATTGATGTTAAAATTGTTTTAACTTAGTAAATTGTTAAATAACGAAACAAGTCCAAGCTTAATAATGAAGAAAACTTACATGTTAATTTAACAGTGATGCACATCTGTCTCACAGGAGTGCACACATGTAGATAGGCAGGATTATTGTTGGTCAGAGCTGCGCTGTACCCACCAGGTGGCGGGAGTCCACCCGAATCACGAGTCAGGGGGGTTTCCTCCTGCTGAGTGGGTGTTCTGGGTGTAGAGTTAGCCCTGTACTGCATCTTTTCTACAGTCCACACACACGGAGTCATGACAATTCTCACTAAAATTCACATAATAATGTTAAACATTCTGATTTTGTGGGGCCTCTTTAGGAGCTGCCCAGGGCCACATATGCCCACAGGCTCGGGGTTGAAAGTGTTTGTTCTGAGATGGAGAGTACTGTCAATCTGCCATGTCTAACGTTTGGACCCTTTTAGTCGCTTAGCCTTATTTCTGTACTTCTACCTACTACCTCATGAAGCATGATTCTTCATTTTTACCATGCTCCTTTTTCTACACATTAAGAAAAAGGGGGGCCTTTAAAATTGTGTGTGTGTGTGTGTGTGTGTGTGTGTGTGTGTGTGTGTGTCTTTTACCCAATATTCTGGAATCTTTTTAAAAAGATTTTTTACATGTCAGTAGCTTCCAATGGAAGTTACAGGCACCGATCTTGTACTCAGGCATGTTTGCTCATTCACATTAGGTTTAAATTGAGTGTGCGCATTCTTACAATTAAAGATACTAGAGGTATTGCAAACACACGCTCCTTGTAAAGGATCTGGCCTAACAACATCACGGCCATGGCTGGTTCTGCATGGCAAGGACCACTGAAGCAAAGTTGTCCCCCATCTTGTGCAACATTACTACCCAGCCTGCTTTTCTCCATTTCTTTAAGGACCTTTCCAGGTCTCTATATTTTGTTGCTGTGTATGATTTCATCATACACTTTATCTTCATAACAGTTTGGTATTTATATTTGCAATGTCAAGAATCCTAATCACTTTAATTTATCTAAAAGTAGTTATCACTTGATGTTGTTTATTTAGTAATTTGCTTAAAAAGTTTCTAATTCCTTTTTGTCTTTTAATTACAGTGTTGAAGAAAATTGTATGTAGATGATGTTGAATCCTTCATTAACTGCTTTTATAGTATTTAATTTTCATATGAAAAATATGATTCTTTTTCAGGTTCTAGAATTTTTTTTTCTAGAATATTTTAAAGATAGACTTATGAGTAGTGAGGGGAAATGTGGGCAGTAAAGTCTTAATGTCATCTTCTGTGTAATTTTAATGTGAGACTGCTAACTGTTAGCATAATTTGGAAAAAACACAGTCATTTAACATCAAAAAATATTGGCAACTCTCTTCAGTAGGAGAATCACATTAATTCCAGGACAAATATAATTTTATCCATGTAAATACGGTCACACTGCAACATAATTTTTATAGTATTTGGAATAAACTTTAGTCAAAATATTTCAAAGAACCATTCTTTTAAAGTAGAACATAATCCCTGCTAGCCCCAAAATGATATTTATAATTTCAAGTTTGAAAGAGTTACCAAATCATATTTTATAAATAAATAAATTGCCCAGATGAATAATGACCTCATCATTACTAGTACGGGTATCATGCTTATTTAGTTAGAAATTTCAATGTACTTATATGAAAATTAATGTCACTTGGTTCGTTCAGATATGGAAATGAAAATGTAGTGGGGTCTATAGTAACCCCTAGGTCCAGAACTTTCTGGGCCTCAGAGTTTTGCGGTTGTACTCGTAATCTCAGCTTATCAAAGAGAAAGAGTAACAGCAAAATTTTAAGGGAAAGGCTATGAGGAAAAGTCTGGGGGAAACCAGGAGGAAGTTACCAAATGTCCTTTCTCCAAAGACTCCCACGACACTCACATCATTTCATCTGGTCCGGAATCAGGGCAATATGTGCAAAATACCTGCCAGAAACTCATGAAGGGCTCAGTGCCCGCACCTTTCAGAGGACGCTGGTCCTGAGCACCACGCGTGTGCCAAACTCCAGACGCCCTGACGCAAGCAGGTGTTCAGTCATCAGACTATCTGCGCAGGGACCTTTGTCGGGAATCAGAGGGGATGCTCCTCACACCCGCAGTTATCGGCACCAGGCAAGGGCAGCCTGCAGTGAGGCCTTTCGAAGAATAGGGCTTCCAAGCCTGATTGGTACCTATATTCTGCACAAGAATCTTCTAAAACTGGTTCCCATAATCCTTTCAACTGTTTTTTAAAGTGTGATGTTACCTATGATGAAAATCTGAGGGCGATTTCCTTGAAATGTTTAGTATAAGCAGAAAACGACTCTGAGTCATCAGCTGAGAAGCAACCATGACAAGAGTGTGAGTCTGTTGCATTGAAATAATCAGCTAATGTCTACTACTTGACATTTAACCTGAAGTTTAAAGGAAACAAAAGTCTTTTCCCTTGAATCTGCTGCAGGTGAGCATTATCTACGTGGGACAGAAGTCTAAAGCACGTGGAGCATCGCTCATGGCCGCGAAGAGCCCTTGTGGGCTGTAGACACTGCCTATCACATTGTGAGAGATCGTCTCCATTTTATTGTAGAGCTGAAAATCCTTTCATCATTCATGTGCATATTTCTAAAGCAAAGTCATAATTTTCCCTTTTTCAGAGATGAATACAGCATGCTTGCTACAGTAGCAGTAACGTAGCAGTTTTAATAATTACATGGAGTTAAATCCCGCTCCTACTGAGGCTACAGCTGCGCTCCTAACAAATTAAATAAAATAAATTTATTTTAAAATACGATAATGATCAGGGGAGTCAAAGAAAATGACACACAACCTCAGTGTGATTGAGGGAGTTACAATCATTGTGTTATTATTGTCATTTTATTCAGGTCTTCTCTTTTGACAGATTATATCGCACAGCCTGTGCATGGATGTAAGTGCAGGGATAGCAAATCTTAATGGGCTTCTTAAATATTTACTCACTCTTTTGGGGTGCTGTTTTAATTCTCCTTTCCTGTGTGTTCCTCATGTATTTTAATGTAAACATTACAATCAATTATTAAAATGTGACACAATTTATGCTTATTCCCTATTTTCTTTTTATATGTCCACACATGTACACAGCTGTCTTATACAAATAATAATCATATAGTGTCTTGACTGATAGTGAGCATATTTATCTTATGAAATCAGATTGTAGTTTATTCCACTATGATAATTTGATCACACAAGACAGACAGCGATTAAAATAGAATCACATTGAAGTGTTTACACTGATTCTAAATTGATGCACAATGTGAAAATATTCAGATCGATTTAAGACTTTTAGCACATAGAAATAATTCTGAAGAAGTGATGAAATCTATACAAGAATCGGTTTAGAAAAAACTAAAAAAACATAATCTTTAAACTATTATCCTTTGGATTACATAAAAAGCATGCATGCTAAGGTTATTTGCAGTATATTTAACCATATGAAGAAACTAGCAGATTCATGTGAATTGAACTCTTCCATTTAGAAACCTCTCAATCAAATGGAAATCTAACTTTTGCATAATCAAACATATTTTAAGCTTAAATAATAATGAAAAATATTTAATATATCACAGAAAAAATGCTACCTAGATCTGAGGCTTGTCTTTGTACATGTTCAGAAATTTAATCTGTAAAACTTTTCATGATTCAGTTTCTTCACAAAACACTCGAAGTAAAACGAGTAAGCTTTATTAAAACCTTTGGTTTTTTTGTCAATGATATAATCTTTCTCCTATTTTTATCAGTCTTTATAATTTTAAAGGGCTTTTATGGCAATGAATTTAACTGATCGACACCACCGTAAGGGAGACTTGGAACTATCTCAAGATATACTGCGCGTATCTTAGGGCAAATGAAACTGACGTTTTGGTAGAGCCAAGCTGTCAAAGCAAGAAATCACACTCGCTGTCAGGCGGCACACTGGTGCCAGCAGCAATAAGTGGGGGTGAATCTTCAGGCTTGTAATCAGAAGTGGCTCCTAGAAATTTTGGTGTTCACAGCGGTGTGTGTGTGTGTATGTGAAAGTTGTATCTGCTTGGAACCCAGAGTGTTTTTTTTTTTTTAATGCTATCTTGGTTTGTTTTTAGCTTCTAATTGAAAAATCATTCATACTCACTGACTGTTCAAGTTGCATATTATTCCAGTTTTATAGGACATGCGAACAACAAATATGGTCTACACGCATGCTTAGCTGGAGGGTTTTGGCGACAATTTAAATGTCCATGCTTGCAGTGTTATATTAGTTTTCTATCATGACTATAATAAAATACCTCATGCTAGGTTATTTAAACAGCAAATGACTCAAAAGGATTGACTCTCATGACTCTAAAAGCTTGAAGCCCAAGACCGAGGTGCTGGAGCACCTGGTTTCTCCTGAGCCCTCTCCCCATGTGGTGCAAGTGGTCAAATGTTTGGGTCCTCCTGGGGCACCCAAGGGTCTCTTGCTCACATCACCAAGACGCCAGGCATGTTAGGGTAAGGGTTCAGCATTAGGAGTTTATTTCATCCCAACTGCCTCTCAAAGTCCCTATCTCCAAATACGATCAAATCTGTGGTTTCTACTTCAACACATGGAGTTTTGGGAGCAACACAATTCGATTTATAATGAACACCTAAACTGAAAAATCTTTCCTTACCTGGTAATTAAATTCTTAAAAGATATTAAAGACAGATCATGATTTATTTTTGGATAAAAAGTAGTAATATTAAGTACATTGAGGATAATAAACTTGTGAGTTATAGGAATATCCTTAATACATGGATATTTTTGAAAGTTCAACTATTTTATAAGACTATTGATAGGTATTTGAAGTTATTACTTCACATTTACATCAATATTAGTTCACAAAATACTACTTGGAAAAAATGTCTTAGAGTTAGCTACTATTGATCACTTTCAGTGTTCTTCTGCCAACAGTGCTACATTACAAATCCTTTTCTCAAAATCTTAATCTTATTTGGCTTTACCCTTTCTGCTGGCCAGCCCACAGCAGAAAGGGGGCCCCACCTGTGGATTCTGCACCCTGCTCTCTCTGAGCATTGTAACCAGGGAGCATCTTCATCTCCCCCAGTCTTTCTCACAAGATCAATCTCTGTACTTTGCTTCTTCCCAAATAATGAAGTTAGTTGCTTGACAAAGTTTCTGTATCTCATTGTCTCTCAACTTCTCTGGAAGATTTTACTAATTTATTATTTTCTAATCTACATCTACAAAATATAATCATTGGGTTATTCTTCTTAGTAACAGTGAAACAGCTTCAAACTCTTGTACATTAGAAATCAACAACAGCAAAGTAAGTCGTGCCACCTGCAAAACAAAACCCTTCTGAAGTGGGATGAAGGGAGAGAAGCTTGCAGCGCAGCACCCACGGCCAGCGGAGAAGGACAGAGATGGCGAGGTGGGCAGACGGCACAGCTTTTGCTGCACCTACTACCGGTGCCATCTTTTCCCTTCCCGACGGCATGGCGACTGGCATCCTTCCCTTCCGGGTAACCCCGTTCTCCTGCTGTCCGGAGACACAGTGACGTGTGTGACTATTAGGGCTCTATGTAGGTGCTTCCCACAGTGTTTTCTGGCGGGCATCAGAGAGGCCCTGCCACCTGTCGTCTGCTAGCTTCGGTTCTCAGTCACGTGTCGCTGCTGCCTGGGCTCCGGGGTCCTCGCCAGCTGGAGGGAACTGTCCGCAGGTGTCCTGACAGAGCGTCTCCTCCACGCGGGCGCCTTCCTGGGTCCGGCCGCTCAGCCCTGGCTGACGGTCGCCGTGCAGCGCTCCGGGCGCACAGCGGAACGGCGCCTAGTGGGGCCTCGTCCCATCAGGAAGTCTCGTGGTAGCATCCGCGCCAAGTTTCTGATGAAATCGAAGAATTCCGTAGTCGCCAGCTTTGAAATTTCAGAACCTGAAAGAGTTTGAGAGAGAACGAGAAACTGCTTTTACCCTCGTGCTTTTTCAGGTGTCACTGAAAGATGGATTATGCCCCAAAATGAAAAATCCGGTATCAAGCACTTTTGTTTTTTGTGTTTTTCATGATTCCAGTAACAAGAGTTCACAGCAGGCCAGTGCAGGATAGAGAATGGACCCGACTACACGATCCTCTCTCCTCCATCCTTTAATGCAAGACCTTCCTCATCATATCCGGATTTTCTTCCTGTTTACGCAATGCCACCATCAAACACGCCTGGGACTTACTTCAGGAAATGAAACTTCACAGCCTACTATGTACTCTTGACTGAAATTCTGAAACATTAACCTTTGTCTAGAGATATACTCCCAATGTGTACTCAAGTTTTCTTTTTGGGGAGAGGAACTCATGGCCTTGGGCTTGCTAGGCAAGCGCTCTACCCCTGAGCTAAATCCCCAAAGCCACGAGTTTTCTAGCTATATTTTTTGAATAAAACTCTCAGTACTTTGATAATACCTTCTTAGCAAATCTTTGCCAGGAGCTATTTTAATTAAAAGTCCATGATAATCATGACAGTGTTTTTACAACCTGATCATATAAATGCGTGCCTTTTGGTCACAATAATAATGGAAATTCTGTCCAACTAGCGAGCTTGATTTAACTCAGATTTACAAGAAAGGAAATTGAATTGGTTGTTCTTCTCTCACTAATAAAAAAGCTAAGTATTAATTTCCCTCCAATTTCAATATATGACCTTTGAATCTTTAGATTCTATTGAGAGGAAAACAATTTAAAAAGGAAATTTATTAAATGGATATTTTCTTATAACTTCTTAAGTTTCTTACCTTGAACAGTAATTTGTCATGGTTCAGTAGAGAAAAATCTATATGGAAAAGCATTAAAGAATGGTCAATTATTTTATTCAGTTTTACTCTTATATAACAAGTCTTTCTGGGGGCCATACAACATTCATTTGTATCTTCACCCATCCAACTACAGTATTAGTTTTAGTAAGGACTCCTTCCATTTTACTTCTTCCTTTCATGACTTTGTAAGCCACAGTCTTTGTTATTTTCTTGAAGCTCTACTTAAATATGATTTAAAAAACCCACAAATATTTTCATGTTAGAACAATTCAAAGAACTACTTACTTGTTACAAAGTAAGGCATTTTCATACAATTTGATTTTGCAAAAATCATTTTATTGCTAAATGTATTTTTTTGCAATACTCTTGTGATATCTAACATGGGGCCAATGGTAGACTCGAAGACTGAACTACACCTAACTATATATTACTTAAGACAATTAGGTGCTAAGGAGAGTTCCTGACACAGTTCAACACTAGTTAGCAATTAGTCACTTAACAATAGCAGTAGTAGTATCATTCTAACCAGAGCACATTACTGCTTGAGGTCATGCTTATTACATACACATGCGTGTGTATGTCTGTGTGTACCTGAGTGTTCCACATACTGTGGGATGTGAAATATTATGAAAAGCAGTCTTGTGCTTGCTTTGGCAGCACATATTCTAAAATGAAAAGCAGTCTTACAAATTTTTTCATTTAATATCTGGATGATTTTATATAATACTATTTATTTTCCTATAGATCCCAGAATTTTTGTTAGTATTATTACATTTATGTTTGATGAAGACAAGCAGAGAGTGAAATTTTGGTCTTTTAAATATGAACAAATGGACCACTTTATGATTTTTGCAAATTGTTGTTCATTCATCCACACATCACACAGGTGAATACAGGTAAAGCTGCTGAATATTCTCAGCAGTCTTCCCCTATAAAATCGCAATTTTGTTTACCTACCAGCTGAGCTGGAGAGCTCCAGAAGGTACTAGAAAATTGCAGTAGTTCGTAGCTGTGTTTCCTGTGGTACTGCTCATACTGTTTTACTACTTTACTGTAAACAACGCTTGTGTTAAACCCTCCTCAGTTATCCTTATTAGTGCATGTTTTCTATGGCTTGCCTGACCCCTAAACCAAAAGGTACTAGTTTTCCTCAGAGGTAGCCTAGGAAACACAAGGCTCCGGTTTTTGTGTATGTTCACATATTTGATGATTAAAGTAATCCCCTCGTTGGAAGCAAAGGGCCGACGAATCTATGGCTTGCGTGGGTATCATTTTACAAACGCTCAAGGTTTCTGATGCAGGGGAAGGGGAGGATGTGGGGTTGCCACTAGAATTCGGCACTCAGTCACTATGGCAACAATAGTGAACATCAGGATTGAAGGGTTAGCTGTTTTTCTTCAGTGCTTTTATGGAAATTTGCTCTAATCCTTCCCTGTCATTCATAGTCACAGATTTTGCCATAGCTTCCATGCTGTGATTTTGTAGCACTGTGTATCCAGAGATGGCGTTCCTTTGTGTTGCCCTGAATGTGCACTTGCCTGATGACTGGTTTGGCTTCCAGAATTTGGAAGCAGTTAGGAAGGGCCAGTTTGAAACAGTGCAGTGTTCGCGGCTCATTCTCTTGGGACTGTGTGTATCCCACCACCGACCAGCCCTGAGCTCATCTGCTGCAGGCCGAGACATGCTGTGGAGAGATACAAAACTACTTGAGGTAAGGTTGCTGGGTCCATGCAACTTGGAAGTGAAACAGGTTTACAATTGACCTTGAGTGCCCAAGAGAACCCAAGCCAACATTTTAACTTACAGAGTAAAAATCATGTAAATAGTAGTTTTCTCTGACACTGAGGTATAGACCTGTTTGTTATATATCAAGTGCTAACTGATACAGATCTTATAGAGGCTGAACAGGGTGAAAAATAAATAGAAAATCTTGAATATCTAATTCACACAAAATTGAAAAAATAGAAATTTTCCATGAAGGGTTTGGAGAAGCTGCTTGCTTTTGAGGGTGAATTCAGACCTGGCTAGGGGCCAGCTCAAGTCACTGGTCCTAGGAAGCATAGAGATAACAGGCCAGCACCATGTCAAGCCCCAGCAGGTATTTTATGTTGAAATTAGGACACAGATGCAAAAGCAATGAGCCATGAGACAAGGAATGGGCGATACCGGCAAGAATAAGAACCAGGAATCTTTCCTCCCTCCCCTTGACAGCTGCAACAAGCCCTTTCACTTATCAAGACATAGAGTGTCTAGCTTCTGCCACATAAACATTTTCAAAGATTAAATTAGGGCCAATTGCTTCATAAAGGCCGCTCGTAACATACAGGCCTCTATAAAAGCTGGAGCAAATCTTAATTTTAATCAGTGGCGGTACAGTATGTCAGGTTAACTTTGGAAAGCCATCACATGTGCAAAGAAAAGATGTTCAATTCTTGCTCTATTGTCTCAGAATGAGTAGGTGACTCACAGGTGGGAGTAGAGCCTCAGGGTGTGCCACTAAATGAGGAACTGAAGATGTGACTGGGGAGAATTCAATGACTGAAGTCCCTCGTGACAGTGTGTTGAATAGAGCACCCATGACTGGATTTTTTTTTTTTTTCCTTTCGGTGCCGGGGATCGAACTCAGGGCCTCGTGCTTGCAAGGCAAGCATGCTAACCACTGAGCTAAATCCCCAGCCCCCATGACTGTGCTTAGGTGTCAGCTAGATTGGCTAATGGAAGCCTAAACTCAAAGTTGCCTGAAGTGAATGAGGACAGACAGGCTGGAAATTCTTTAACAACCTGCAAAGAAAGGAGTTCAAAAAATATCCTTTGGGAAATGCTGACAGGACTATACTAAACACCAAGAGCTCATTTAAGAATAACTGTGAGAGTCTGCATCTCATGGGGCGTTACCTTCACCAGTAAATTATGATACACATTGTTACAGTAAGGGAGCTTAACGTGTTTACAAAGGAGTGCCGTCTTTATAGTCTACGCGTGGATGAAAACGTATAAGTATAACGGGATTCCTTGCTTTCCAAGGGTGTACTCACCTGTACTGAGTAGTAGAGACATTGTAATACATACTGTAAATTGTCCCACTGAGATATATGACACTGTTTGTAGAGGAATAAGCAAAGGGAAAATGGACACCCACAGACTTCTTCAGGATTAATCAATAATTTCTAAAACTCTTCTACTTCCTGCAAAATCAAAATACTACTTAATACTCAAGTCAGAGTGAGGCTATGTTAGTCATCTTTCTGTTATTATAACAAATGTTTAAAATAATTTAACCAATAATTTAAATAGAGGAAAAGTTTATTTTGGCTTATATGTTTGGAGGTTTTATTCCATGGCTCGCCTTTTGCTTTGGTCTTTGGTGGCAAAGTATACGTATCCTGATGGAGTGTGTGCTAGACAGGGCCGCTTACCTCGTGGGTGCAAACTTAAAACAGGAAGCAGTATGCCCCCATCGGGGGCAAAGCCCCAAACCTGCGACCTCCCATTAGGTCCTATCTTTAAAAGTTTCCACCAGTAACTCCACACTGAGGAACAAGCCTTTCAGCACTGCGGCGGGCAGGGCACCTTCCATATCCAAACTCTAGCAGAGACTGATCAGATCCTGCATGCGATCTTGGCTTGCATCCATTCAGCAGTGTGGACCAACACTATTCTCATTTAAAATTAGAGACTATTTAGTAGTTAAAGAAAAATTTAGAAATTGGTATAAAAGCCCAATGATGGGGCTGGGGATTTAGCTCAGTGGTAGAATGCTTGCCTAGCAAGTGCAAGGCCCTGAGTTCGATCCCCAGCACCAAAAAATTAAAAAAAAAAAAATAAATAAAATAAATAAAGCCCACTGGTTCCTTGACCTATACAGTTAGAAAAATTATAGAAGGAACGGCAACATGAAATACCATTTTAGTTAGTATGTCCAGTTCTTCACTGGAAGTTAAACCAATAAATGAACTTAAGTATAATACAGCATCATTGGAAATTTGCAAAGATTAAAAACTTATAATTATGAGGTAAAAATTTCAGGTTGTATTTTTTAAATTAGTGGATAATTCAAAATTAATTATGTAATCTGGTCAGTTAGAGCTGATGGTTTGAGTGAGATTTTTTTTTTAAAGAGCAATTTAACACAGGCCTTGGCACTTGTAAAATAGCTCTTAGTCTAAAAAATGTTTTCTTTCCATTTCACATCAGAAAATATCCTTGAAAATATTTCATCTTTGTTTGGCAGAAGCTGATAGGTTTTCACTCTTAGACTTCATTGCTAGCTCATTAACAACAATGAAATTATACTCTGGATGCCATAGATGTCATAGCAACACATCTATTTGCCAAAGAGGGAGATAAATATACATATTGTGATAATCTCAACATTAATTATATCTCTGGGGTTATTAGTAACTCAGTAGTTTGAATTATATCAGGATTTTGGGGGGCACTTGGGAAAATTCCAAAAAAATATACAAAGAAATGATATTACTGTACTAGTACCACTCACAAAAAGCTGGAAACATATGATTTATTAGGACACTGGAATTTGGAGGCAGCATATGTTATATGCTTATGCTGACACTGCTACTTTTGAATGTATCTTGGAACTTTAAAGACATTACAGTAGAGCCAGGCTGAAGTAAAGCGATTGAATTAAGGGATGATTATGGAAAAGATTCTGGGAATCTCCATAGCTGACTCAGATACTACACAGAGGTTATGACAAGCTCTTTTGAATTTTTTGTAGACTCTTAAAGTTTTGGATTAGTCCATGACTTTGTCTGCCAATAATTGCTTTGCAATAGAAAAATGGCGTTTGTTTTGCTATAGTCTCTTGGTGGGTTTAGTATATATGACAAGGGGATGCCAAGTAGTAATATAACCCAAAATGTATGTTATGAATGGAACTCTACGTGAACCACTGAATCACACAAGTACATATGTTTGTTGGCATTTCACTGTAAATAAGAAATTATAATGCAAGAATTGGTGTCGCCAGTTCAGAAAAGTACTCACGATTTAAGAGTCCCGTAGTCATTGGTCTTCCTGCCATAGCACATTTTGCTCTATCCACAATTTCATTTTCAGTAGGAATTTGTATAACTTTGGACAGGCAAAAAGAAAAACACGTAAAAATTTTGTTAGCATCTGGCATTTGACATTTATCTTTGTTTTTAAATGTGTAAATAACTATTTTTATTTATCATAACCTTGTTTGTGACAAAACTGGACCTTATACAAAGTTTAGGAAGCTGTGAATGTTTAATAAATAGGGAATGGTTGAAATTATGGTTTCTTATTATTCCTATCATAGAATATTATACAATCATTTAAAATAGAACTTTATCTCTAAAACTTGACATGGAGGGTTTTCACAAAATAGCAATAAGAAAAAAGAGGTTTTTTTTGACATTTATCTTAACAATCAGTTTTAGGCTCTTGAAAATAGAGAATTTTCAAAATTATAATTAATAAAAATGCCAAAATCGTGACTCATTTTATATATATTTATTATTGTGCAGATGATGGTATTTTTATTCACACATTAAATAATAGATTTCTCTATTTTTTTCAATTACTGTTGTTATGCAACATAATTTCTATTAGGTCTCTTTTTAAAATTTAATTTCTGTGTTTATTGATATTCATTACTAGTTCATTTGTAGCCCTCTTGATTATGGTTACTCTGCGTGTACGTGCCCGCATGTGTGTGTGTGTTTGTGTGTGTGTGTGTGTGTGTGTGTGTGTGTGGTGCTGGGGATCAAACGCAGGGTCTTGTACCTGCAAAGCAAGTGCGCAGACTCTGCATTTCACACCGGATCTCCCTGAGTTTTGTACATCACGTATGTTGGCTTTGTGAACGTAGGTGAAACAGTTCCTCTGGTGTGGTTCCGTCAGTTTCTTTCTTTTTCCCCTATAAATGGGTCATACTTTTGTAGTTTTTCTGTATACTTTGTTATTTCTTGAGCTTTGTAATCTGAGAACTTGATATTTTAAATATTTTAATGTGGTCAATATGGAAATAAGACTCGCCTTCCCGAGATTGTTCTTGTTGCTTCATGATGGACATAATCATCCTTTTTTTTTTTTTTTTTGTGGTGCTGGGGATCAAACTCAGGCCCTTGTGCTTGCAAGGCAAGCACTCTAATCACTGAGCTAAATCCCCAGCTATAATCATCCATTTTAAGTGATTTTTCTAAACTGTTTTTGCAAAATACACCTTTCCTGTCGCACGTGGTCACTCTTTCCCTCTTGGCAGCAGCTTAACTCAGGTCTCCTCACACCTCTGGATCCACTAGCAAAGCGCAGGAAGAACACTCCGTCTGGTGACATCCGTGTGGTGACAACGGCCACGCGGAGGCTGTGCGGAGTCGGGGACGCCAGGCGGGTCAAAACCTGCACCTCGGTATCCGGAGGGCGAGGCTGTTCTGCAGTTCCCAGCTCCAGTGAGCGCACCAGGCCGCCGCCACCCTGAGTCATTTGCTCGCGGTGGTAAAAACGCAGGACTCCGGGCGCCGCGCAGCCTCCTCGGTCGCCCCGCACCGCTCAGCGTCTTCTCCTGGACTCCGGAGGATGCTGCTGGCCGGCTCCGCGGCTGTTCTTACTGCAGCCGACAGCTCTTCAGTCCTCTATTCCGGCGTATTTTTTGCGACATTACACTATTTTTCTCTTAGATTGTTTCCGCAGTGCTATGTACTGAAGTGGAAGTTTCTGTTCAACCAATGATTGTTGAATTATTATTTCCAGAGAAAACTTCAATTGACGTTTTCACATTCTTTGAAACAGTCAGTAACAACAAAACTCAGCACAAATAAGCACCTCACTTACTGTTTCGTTCTTCGTATATGTCCTAAATTACACTTAGGGGTAATAGCTGATTTGCTTGAGTCACAGTTGGGTCCCTGCTAACAGAAATCACTCTGACTGCTTTAAACAGAAAGGGATGTAAGGGCGGAAAATAAACGATCGATCCACTTGTTGGAAGGGGTAGAAAAGTAGCATCTAATTTGGATCTCCAACAAGTAAAAAAACACCAACATTACAAAGCTGACCTCCGGGAGCACCTTCAACTTCTGCCAATACTAGGGACTTGATAAACCAGGGAAGAACTACTGGAATGGTTGACTGATGAAATATCTTTCTATATTTTTGATGTAGAAACCTGAAAGTCGCACCTCTTGGTACTGGAAAAAACTCTACATCTGATAGCTTTGCAAGTCCCGAACCATTGATGGCTTACACCTGACCCTGAAGGCTCAAGGAAAGAATGGATAAGAGATACTGTGACAGGAAAAAAAAAAAAAGTTTTATGTGTCTATAATTTCTAGCAAATACATTTAAATAATAAAATCACAACCTCTACCTGATTTCTCACTTTATAATCCATTGTAATATGGACTCATGTAGAGACCACAATTATCATTCTGGAATTTGTCTCTTAGAGTCACAAGAATGTAGATGGCATTTGTAATTTTACTGTAATTTTTTTTCCTTTTTCTTTTTTCACTTTTAACAAGTACTTTCATTGCTTATGCTTATTTGACGAGCGTATTGACCTAAAATATCATTATCCTTCCTGAAAGTACTTGTAATTCTCTCCCTTTTGAGTTTCCCATAATATTACCTTAAATCTCACTCTGGCACACAGCAATTGAAGCTGAGAGTCTCTCCGTGCTCCACCCATGACTGCTGTTCTTAGTGAGGCAATTGTTTGCTCTAACGCTATGCTTCCTTCCTTCTTACATACAGGTCTTTTTTTTTTTTTTTCCATTTTGAGTTAATTGTTGTACAAGGTGTGAAGTGAGAGATTATCTTCATTTTTTACTTGGGGCTATTCAACTGACACAGTTTTTAAGAAGATAATTTTCCCCGTTAAAAGTCCTTGGAACCCTTGTCTAAAATCATATGATTAGATTAGACACTTTTGTATTTCTGGACTCTCAATTCTATTTTATTATTCTGTGAGTCTGTTTTTTGTTCTTGATAATCCTCAGGTCTATCCTGTTTTATGCCATTTATCTCCCAGGAATTTAATATAATCTTCATAAATGAATTCATCCTTCTAGAACAAGTGCTAGAAGTTTCTACATTAGCTCCATAATTCACGAAAATAATTGGGCATGTGCTCTCTGACTTTGTATGTGACTGTGTGTGTATTTATCCACCTGTGTGTGTAAATATCTCTGTCACAGGAGCAGTGTGAAAGAAGCCAAAGGACAAAACTCCAGCTGGGGCCGTTTCAGACTGAAGCCTTCCTGTAGTATCTAGTTTTGTTTCTGTATATTGCTTCTGGTGGTTTTTGTTTTGTTTTGTTTTGTTTTGTTTTGTTGGTTTTTTTTAATGGGTGAAAAAGCAAAGCAAAGTTACTTTTCCGCTGTTTGTCCTTACATATATTTTCAGGTTTTTTAAACAAAGATTCATGGAAAGGGTAATTTTCAGTTGGCCGCTTTCACTGAAAATGTGCAGGTTCAGAGATGACTTGCCGAAATACAGCTTTCTGTCAGCTACTTTCACAGAAACGCCTTCCAAACTGAGCTCATGATATCAGATCATATTTTGTGTAAACCATTTGGAGAAGTAGCATTTTAAGCAATGAAGATTGGGCGAACTGTCCGGATTATGAGTCTGAGAAGATGAAGTAATATCCAGCAAACGTTCCTTCTGGATAGACAAAGAAGCGTGTCACAGATCGCAAGAGTCTGAAGACCGAGGAGAGAAACATGAGCTGTAGAAGCTTTGCATATTTTTCTTTACATGTTATGTCCACGTATTTCTTTGAATACCCTAATCATTTTTCTCTCTCTCTCCTTCCAATCACAATTTTGTATTCAAAGTTGTTAGAGGTTAATTTTCTAATTTCGCATTTAGGTAATGGTGTGCAGAAATTTTAAAGAAGTGATTAATATTGCTAACTGTTAATAAAGTTCTTTTAAGAATTGTGTGCCTTTTCATTTTTGGAAAAGTTTTCAAAACTTTTCATGTGCTACAAAGATATCTGCATCTAAACAGGTGGAAACAGAATAGTTTTGTTCTCTCATGCAAGTTTTAATATGTGTAAAAGGTTTCAAACGAAAGCTGAGTAACCCAAGTGGGGTGCTGGGGTCACTATTCATTGATTGTTTCTCAATCTGCATCTGACCTCCTCTGCCCTACTTTGCAACAACATAGCTGGACAGTCAATATCGTTCCTCTGCCACCTGGCGCAGCTGAACTTTGTCAATAGATAGAGCTGGCAGGATTCTGAAGACCAAAGCCGTGTGTGCTTCTGGTGTGTTTAATTTTCTGCCCTGGTGTGGCAGCCACCAACGGAGTCTGTTGGAGGCCCGGCCGGGCTCAGAGTTCTGCAGATAGCGCCAGGACACCTTCTCCAGTGAGCCTCCCGGCTGCATGATGTGCAGTCCCGATGGCCTCACCCAGCCCGCCCGCACCGCACAAGACTTTCTCAGGCGCAAGATGGTCACTCTTGCTCACCACGCCGGTCCACATACCGCGTGAAGTCGCTTCCACAGAGCGACACTGCTTGTTCGTAGCAACCTTTCCTTCTCCAGAAATACCAGCCTCCCAGACTGGGCAGCTAGGAACTACAATTAGTCTTGTTTCTCTCCGTCAACTCTAGATTTAAAATTATGTCCTTCATCTCCTGTTTCTTCATGCCATACATGCTGCACCTCCCTCTTATTGTAGCTAATCATGTTATAGCAGCTAACAATTATTTATAGTGAAGCATTCCTTTTGAATCACTGATATGGGTTCTCCCTCTTGCCTGGATCTTAGAGATCACATACCGTCCCTGAAATAACTTGGAGAGTGCACAAAACCTGTTGAGAAACTGTTCCTTACCACGAATCAGGATGAGGACATATGAACACTATTCTACAACAACAATAATGAACTATAGAAAGGTATTAAATAACCTACAGGATCAAATGCTAACATAATTTTATTTCTGTATTTTTAAAAATAAATATATGTCACACGTAGAGGCCAAATGTTTATTTCTGATTTCTTTTTTTCTCAGTAAAAATTAGAGAATTGACTTTTGTTTACTACTAAGTTATTCTTATAATACAAATGAAGGGAACTGTTGACTTGTTCATTTGTTTGTTTGTTTTAAGACACAATCTTACTGCATAGCCCAGGCTGGCCTCCAACTCACAGCGATCCTCCTGCCTCAGCCTGTCAAGCTCTGGAATTACAGATGTGCAGCGCCATGCCTGGCTGGGACTTGCTGATTTTTACCTTAGTTTCTCTATTATTTGATTTTCTGTTTTGTTTGTTTGTTTGTTTGTTTGTTTGTTTTCCCCCCATTTGAGGTGTGTGAACACTAAGAAAGTAAATGAAGAAATGCACAAAGATTTGACTCAGGACATGAAGCATTATATACTTGCCAATGTGCGCAAAAACGTTTGACTGTGAGGTCACACAAAATCAAAATGGCTTAATAAAAAAAAGTTACCGCATATTGTACTCAAATTTAAAGTCAGAACAGGGAGCTATTCTTTATCTTTCTGACATAAATGCTTCACTGTTTTGGTTTTACAGAATCCCAGGTAACAAAGGAGTAGACTGCACACAGAGGTGGGGCTGAGGTTTTCCTAGTGGTCAAGTCATTGGCATTTTTGATAAAAGTATAAATCTTCCCCCACTACTATTACTATTATTACTATTACTGTGTTGAATTTTGCATGAAAATTTGCTTATGAACAGTCATCATGTCTCTTTCACCTTATCTATGTACTCCTTTGCAATATATGATGTGTATTTTTCTCATCTGCATGGCTATCCATTGATATATATGTGTATATGTACATACGTATGAAAGATTCTTGTGACTGTCACCTTTAGAGTAGTTTCTGTTAGAAAGTTTTAACATGAGCCATAGTCTGATCAAGTCATTCTGAGACCTTGGAATCTGTGGATTTGATTCTATGTTGTACTGAGTTTCGTTTCCTATGGCTGCAGGGAATATTTTCCAGTCAAGATAATACTAGATACCCAAAGGATTCCTCAGGGAATAGACTCCAGATGACCCTTCAGGTTGACCCAGACAGCTCTTTCAGGACCCTTGAGACACACTGCCAGATATCTGTTACCTCACTGGAAATCACCTTCTCTTTCCCTGCACAACTGCATAAAGCAGAATGATGATCAAATTACTGCAAAGCATTATGTATGCTCCTAGAAGCTCCAAACCTACAAGCCTGCCAGACTCAAAGAACCTGGAAGTCTTTAAGATATAAGCTCATGCTAGATAAAACACTCAGAGCTTTTAATATGACAGTGCCTTCCAGCAACAAACATTAAAAATCAACAATAAAATTCCTTCTGTGATTCAGTATAAAAGTCAGATTGAGGGTTATGTTGAGATTCAAGCATTAGCCCTTTCTTAGCCTTGTACAGCGGTCAGAGTCGTAGTCTACCTCTATTCTGACTTTGATAATACGGAATAAGAAACAATGCCACCCTTTCCAAAATAAAATCTTTGACCAAAAAGCTGGAATATCCACTTGGGAAAATTTTTTTTTGAAACTATTTATGCCAAATATTAGTTGGTATTCTGGGTTGCTATCCATGAATAATCTTTAACAACAATAAAATTGTACTATTATTCATTATCATATTTCTCTTTTGTGTCATAAATTAGAAAATGTTTATCAATTATAATATCACAAAAGAACAAGAAGGAAAACTCTCAAGGGCATTTTTAATGAGAAAGATTTCATTAAATAAGAAATACTATAAAGAAGGTAATGAATCAAACTTAAGTAAGAAAATGGGATAACTCTTCTGGGATTCATCTAAAACTATTTATAGACACATTATTGTACATTTTGTAATGTAGGAAACTGAATTAAAATAACACTTCAATATGTTTGTGACAAGAACATGCACCAATAAAAGTAAAATATATGCATGTGTTTGCTTAACATGGATTCGTATTTAACTGTTTTTTAACCTGATAACATATTTATTAGTCACACACTTCAAAACAAAATGTTATTCAAAGGAATTTATTGTAATTAAATTTGTTTACAGAAAATTGAACAGAAAGCCTTGCTTTCATCTAGACTCTCTCATAGTTGGTCTGATTTGTAGCATCTTACAGTAATATGGTATTTATTACCATTTATGAACTAATATGGAAGCTATACTATAAAGTTCCTAGTTTGTATTAAGGGAGATTATTTGTTTTATGTTCTGTAGGTTTTGACAAGTGAAGAATGACTGGACTCTTCAGTTACTCTATCACACAAAGCAGCTTTACTGACAGAGAGAGGCCTGAATTTCACCTGTTCACCCTTCTCTGCTCTTGAACTCCTGGAAACTGCTAAACTTTGCACTCTGTGCACAGTTTTGCCTTCTCCAGAATGTCACATCTTGGGAATAATAGTGTATATTCCATTTTTGTGTTGGCTTATTTCACAAGCAATCAGGTGTTTCGTGCTTCTTTAGGCCATATTGTGCTTGATCAGTCATTTTTGTTGCTGAATAATATTTCTTTGCATTGATGTGTCAGAAATTGTTTATTTATATGCCTATCAATCTTGAGTTTTTATAAATTTTTCTAATTACAAAGAAAGACATGATAAGCATCTCTGTAAAGGTTATTTGTGAGCTTTGTTTTCTACTACTTCAGGTAAATGCTAAGGAGCAAAACTGTTATACAGCATAGTAAGAGCACGCTTATTTGGAAGAAACTGTTAGTAGTCTTCCAAAGCGACTGCTCCAGGTTGTGTTTCTACCAGCAGAGAGAGAAAGGCCATTTGCTCCACGTCTCTCCATTTCCCAGGCATGTAGGTGTTCTGGATTCTAGTCATTCTAATGAATATGTAGCTATCTCATTGAGGTCTGAATTTGCAATTCCTTACTGACATCTTATATTTCACATCTCATAATGCATGACATTTGTATATGTTCTTGGTTCAGTGTTTGATCAAATCTGGTTTGCATTTTTCTAATTGGGAGCTTAATTATCATATTACCTTTAAGTATTGTTTATGTATTTTGGAGACCAGTTCATTACAAGATACAGGTTTTGTGAATAGTTTTGTGTCCTGGTCTATGGTTTGTATTTCATTGTCTTACAGTAGCTTTCATAGAACAGTTTTTAGATTGTAATTAAGTCCAGTTTATTCATCTTTTCTTTCATGAAATGTGCTTTTGTCATTATATCTTGAAAAACAATCAAACTCCAAATCACCTACATTTTCTGATACTTTACTTTTTAGTTTTTTGATGTTGTATTTTCCACTGAGGTCTATAAGTTATTTTTCATAACTGTTATAAATGGATGTCTAGATACTTTTCCTGCATGTAGATTACCAGTTGTACCAGCACTCTTTTCGGAACAGACTCTCTTTTTTCCATTGACTTGATTCGCTTTATTCTCAAAGGCCAGTTAACCGTGTTTGTGTGGTGTGTTTCTGGACAAATACCTGTTCCACTGATGCATTCGTCTATGATCAAGCCATGCTATTATTAGTCAGCTTTCCTGTTGTTGGAAACAACATGTAAACATCACAGTTTAAAGTAGGAGAAGCTTAATTTGATTCACCTTTTAAAATAATTCAGTGTATGCTTAACTGCCTCTAAGGCAGGACACCACAGTAGGGGGTTGTGGTAAAACAAAACTGCTTAGTTCATGGCAGACAGGAAGTAGAGCAGGGGAGCAATGCCAGAGAGGAAAGGATGAGGGACCTTAGATGGTACCCAAGGTCTTGCCACCATGGCTCACCCAGGTACATCGAGAAGTGTGTTCCATCAATCTGCTGAGCAAATCCCAAACAGGGCATGTTGACACTCCATGGTAGCCACCACATTTAGCAAAACTATAATTCTGGTTACTGTAATTTATAATAAGTCTGGAATTCAGGCATTATTAGTCCTCCATCTTTATCCTTTCTCTGAAATAGCATGGTGATTATTTTGGGTCTATTGCTTTCCTGCATAAACTTTAGAATTGGTATATGTATACTAAAACAGGCTTGCATGCCCGGAGTGAATGTTAATTCACTGCGATTTTCAACATTTTCGTATGTAGTTCTATTGAGTTTTCTGACATTCTGTTGAGATATTTACATGAGATGCATTGGATTGTAGTTTGCATGTCTTGGAATGTCTTTATCCAGTTTCCCTGTTAGAAGTAATGGTTGACTCAGAATGATTTAGCACATATTACTTTTGTTCAGTTTTCTGGAAAACACTGTAAATTATTAATATAATTTTTCCACAAATGTTTGCTAGAATTTGCCATGCTAATCCAGCCTGTGTGCGTGTGCGTGTGTGTGTGTGTGTGTCTGTGTCTGTGTCTGTGTCTGTGTGTTTTCTTTAAGAGAAAGGAAGAAGGGAAAGCAGGAAAAGGACAAAGGGGGAAGGGGAAAAGTAGGAACGGGACAAAGAAATTAAAATTTTATTTGCGTACACATACGAACTCCCCATGTTCAGTGTGATCACTACACACTTGAAACATGCACTGATAAAAATTTAAAAAATTAAAAAGTTATAGCTAATTACTGATTCTATTTCTTGAATAGATATAGTCAGATTTGTTCTATATATTTCAACATTATGAGTTCTTCTATGTTATGTCTTTCAAAGAATAGGTCCATTTATTAGATTACACAATTTGTAGAGAGCCAATTGTTTTTTTTTTTTTCTTTAGAGTTAAATATACAAGGAATTATTTTCTTATTATTAACACCCAACATCTCGTTTGTTCTGGATCCAAGTGAAATGCAGCACTCAGGGTAATTGAATGTGCACAGTGTGCCAAGGCTAAGTCTCTAAACAATGAGATTGCACCACTTAGGGTATGTATACATTGGATAATATTTTTAAAAATTGTTAAACATCTTTCCTTCTTGAAAACCATGTGGTATTCATGTGTTGCCCTTTCTCACTTTATGTCAACACCATCACGTACCCTGGAGTTCAGAAATAGCCACATATCTTCTCCCAGACTTTTGCACTCTGATTGATGAGTCATTTGCCTTGTCACTGAGAGTCAGCTTCTCCTCCAGTGTGCTCCGATGAGATCGCTTATCTTAGTTTGCGTGCAAAATAAGGCCTCTGCATTGGCTTTGACATCTACTGATAGTCACTAGTTTTATTACTTATTATTTGAGGATGGATTTTAGCATTGAAAATGTTATTACCTCTTCCTAGAACACTTTTTTTTTTTTTTTTTGCGCCAGGGATCTAACTCAGAGCCTTATACTTGCTAGGCAAGCGCTCTAACCACTGAGCTAAATTCCCAGCCAAGAACACATATTTTGGAGGATTAAATTTACAGCAGTTTGGATGTTATTGGTGAGAGAATTTTCACTGAATTTTAGAGTAGCACAACAGCCAGTGAAAATATTAATACTTTTAATTCTTAATTCTCAGTATCTTCATGAATATTAAATACATTATAAAACTGATAGTTTAGTGTAATTTATTATACTTCTTGTAGCAATGAAATGAGTGAAAAATCAACTCATTTCTTTAAATAGTTTGAAAAGTTGTCAGCCATGTGAGCATTGAATCACACAGGCACAGAAAATATTAAATATTTCTACCGTTCCACATGATTATTTTAACTGGGAGTAACAGAGTTCTGTGCTTTCAATTATATCAAAATTCTTATTTAATTATGGAAGAGCTGATAACAACATCCATTAAAACTGTTTTCTCTAATCATTTTAAGTCTTGATAAACTCATATATAATAAACTTAGGTAACTGATAATGTGAGCTAGAAATTTCTATTAAGAAACTCTCAAATGAATCTTTGGTAAAATCATCGATATCCACAATAATGTAAGGAAATAACAAAAACTGAAATACATCTTGTGATGTAAATTTTAAATAAGATTTTTATTTCATAAAGATAATATAAGGCATTACTAAAGTCACAATTTTCAATATAATGTTATTTAACACTGCTATGCAATTGGCTTATATAATTGTTCTATATTAACAAGAGAGATCTATGATCTGCCCACACTAAATAAAATACTTGTAAAACTTTTCACTCAATTTTTGTATGTTTGATTTTAGTACAGATTTTGAGGACAAAAGCAACAAGTATCAGTGTTACAAGTGATACTGAGAGTAGAAAAAGAAGACGTGACATGAATTCTCCACCCAGTCTCCTTGTAAGAGTCGGACAACGTCAATCCGTGTCTTGGAAACCCGCATTTCATTTAAACTCCCTAAAACATGTCTTGCTATTCAGAAATACGGAGAGGAAAACGAGCATCTAAGGGACAGATGGGGGAGAAAGGACTTCAAAGTCTCGAAAGTGTATCCTCGCCATTCCCATCCCGGCTGCCCCCATAGAAATGGACCACCCAAAATTTCTCAAACTCTAAATTGAAAATTGTGACCAAGACAAAGCAACTGCTCTAAGAGACTTAGCAGAGAGATACTTTGAAATACAACAATAACAAAAGGAAATTCTTTCAACTTCATAAACGTCGTTGATACACCAAATGGCTTCCTTAAGAAAGACTTTGGCAAAATAAAAAACAGATAATACAAATTAGGGAGATAGGGCATTCTCAGATGGGAAGGGGACAAGAGATGTTACGTAGGTGTAGCAACTCCACACACAGAACGAACGTAATGTACCACAAAGATGAGATAATGAGAATGATAGATTTAAAAAAATACATAAAAACTAAGAGTTAAAAATAAAAAAAGTCTTTGTGCCCCAGTAATCAATGAAAACTATTGAGAAATAAAGGTTAAATATCGTGATTGCAGAGCTAATGAGAGTATGCCTGTAACCTCACTCGTACTATCTCGCTCCGTGTCACCCAGCATGGCGTTAATCTGGGACTTTGTTACTTGCCTGACTGGCCGCTGGAGTTGGAGTCTCTGGCCCTTCGCACTTGGCTTTCTCTAGGATTAATTTCCTTCATTTATATATTTGCCTTTTGCAGTGATAACTCATAAATCATCATGATTCTGAGTACAAGAAATTATATTCTTTTACAAGCAGGAGTTTATACCACTGTTCAGATGCTGCTCTTTGTGTCAGTATATATTTGATGTATTGAAACTGTTTTGCCACAAAGTCACAACAAAAGGCAAAGCATTCATGAGAAAGCAATTCATCACTCCAAATATGTAGAAGGAAACTGTAATTTCTGAAACTTTTATGGAAGAATTTCAGGTTTATTTTTATTAACTCTGCTTCAATCTATCCCGGTGATACAAACCTCAAGTGTACTTTCTCACTAACCAAAATATTTTTGCTAAATTGTGTTCCTTTCAAAATGCATAAATTGAACTTCTTCATGAAGACACAGGAAAAAAACCCAAATAGAGAAATGTACTACAGAACTTAGAATATTATGTTTCTTTTTACTGTAGTTAAACATATGTCCATTCTTAAGGAAGGCACACAAGTATTCAAGAATAAAAGGACACAGTATCCCAAGTTTACTGTAGAAAATGTCTCCAAAATATATATAAAGGAAATGAAGATAAAGCAATAATAAATAATCAGTTCCTGAATCTAGATAAGAGGTACATGGGGTATTTTGTAGTATTCACGTTCTTTGTAATTTTGAAGTTAAATCAAAATGAAGGACTAAAAATAAATTTTTGACAAGCTAATAACTTTTATTTCTGTATTACACCTACACAGGAAAGCTATGGCACTAAAGTAACAAAGGCATAAAATCAAACCTATCTCAAATCACTTCATGCATTCTTTGGCTTATGGGTATAATGTAGTTTTTTTGCATTTGGTAGCATTACCGGAACTCTAGATATTGGCAGTTTTTACAGACCGCTAAATTTCTATCTATCTAGATATATTTTTTCCTTGAGACATAATTTATTTATAGCAATGTACATACTATTAAATCCACGGCTTGAAATTTTGACATCTTTGTATTTATCTATGGAGCAGTCAAATTAAAATACAGAATATTTCTAGAATACAGTTTCCTTTCTTATTTTTGGTCACTTTTTCCCTCATGGGGTCCTCTATCATCATAGAATAATGTTGCCTCAAAATAAGATTACCGTTCATTGGAAAGGTTATTTCCATGGCCAGTTGAGGGGCACAAATACATTCGCTGAGCTAAAGCAGTTGTAGGGATAGTTAGGGGACAGGATACTGCCACTTGGCTGCCACAGAAGCCTCCCGAAGGCCGCGGAGTCGCGGGAACCAAAGAACAATGAGGACAACCTTGGTAAAAAGCCCCAGAGTCGGGAAGCGCTGGTCCCCCGCGGTGCCCGCCCATTGCCCCTGCCATGAGGTCTGACACTGTGCGACCCCAGAGGAGGAGCTAGGCGGAGCGCCCAGCTGCGGCGCTGTACATGGTGGGTCTGAAAGGAAAGAAAGGGGAGTGAGTTTAAATTGAATGTCGATAAAGTGATCAATGGCAGGCGCTATCCAAAGTGAGCATCCAGCAAGTGCAACATGCTGCGCCACACGAAGATCTCAGAAAAGACCGCAGAACAAAACAGGGTGAACTTCAAGTTGGCCGCACTCCGCAAGCCTCTGTGAAAGCCGTATTTGCTGTGACCTTGTTGGTATGTTGGCCAGAGCAGCCCACAGTGCTAAGCCTTGAGTCACCGTGTTTAGGGAGTGTCCGATGCGTGGCTACACCAAAGCATAAACAATTACGAGTCATGCCCTTTGCTCTTCTTTCTACGACATCCTTCCATGATGCAGGAGCATTCGGATTCTTTCTAGCTTTTTCCTTGTTTGAGAACAAAGCCGCTCGCACGCTTTCGGGAGCTGTAAGCACCTTTCTGTTCCAGGAGGGGAGATTTGTGGTTCCGGCTATAAGGGCACACACTCATATATGTGTATTGTGCATACGCACTTGCGTGTGTACATACACAGGTATGGAACACAACGTGCTGAGTAAATTTCTGAGAAGAGGCAATGAACGGAAACTCCCACCCGGGGGAATGGCAGGTCCTGATGTCCAGTTCTCACTAACTCCCTGAGGGCCAATTGTTTTCATTTTAGTTCTTCTTATGTGAGTGAGGCTGTATCTCACTATGGTGCAAATATGCATTCAGTTGATGGCAACAAGTACTGAGCAATTTTTACTTTGGTCTTTTAAAATATTATTTTGTGAAGTACTCAAGACATCTGAGTACTTATTAATATTTATCTTTTATTCTAAAATCAATTGTATATTTTGTATAATTGGATACATTACATATGTGGATAGAAGGGATATTTATATATATTACATATTTTATATATACATACATACACACACATATATATAGAGAGAGAGAATATGCATGGCAATGCTATGTATTTCCTGTTAGGTCTGTCTTTTAACTCTCTCACCTGAATTTTGGATAAACAAAATTCTTGTTATTAATGAAGAAATGCTCACTACAATTTTTATTTTATTGTGAAAGTTTTGTACCTTTTTTAGGGGGGTTGGGGGGGGTTGCTGGGGACCAAACTCAGGGCCTTGCACATGCTAGGCAAGCGCTCTACCACTTGAGCTACATCCCCAGCCCCTTTTATATCTTTTAAAAGAAATACTTGTTTACGCTGTATTTCTGAGAATAATCTTGAATTTTAAATTTATTTTAGAAACATTCTTACGTTCATGTTTACATAGTTCTGGGTCATCTTTTTGGGTAGTATATGATGTGAGATTTTTCTCTTGCAGGTAGGCATGGAGCAGTGAACCCACACTCTTCACACTGAGCTACACCTACATTATTAAAAAAAAAAAAAAAAAAAAACTTTTGAGACAGTCATGTTAGTAACTAAATTTCCCAGGCAAGAATTGAGCTCTTGATCCTCCTAGTTTAACCTCCTAAAATACTGCAGTTACAGGCATTGAACACCACACTTGGCTAAGATTATTTGTAATAGACATCCAACTAATACAGTCATACTGTTTACTAAAGAGACAACGATGTCGCACAGCATGTTTTCCACAGTCAGATATAGCATCGATTTCTCTCATGAGCACTACTCACAAGTACAAAGAAAAAACAGACATTTTAAACTCCACAATACTCCAGGAATGTCCAGTTATGGAGCTCTGTTTCTTTTCTAATGCTATTATCTCCCCTGAAATTAATTATGGAAAACCAAACTCTGCTCCTTGTGATCAACTACGGTGTCTTACATTTTTATCTTATCTGATAATTACCATGAATGATCTTTGAATCTTAATCATGTACCTTAAGGTAAATACTTGAAAGCTATGAGAGACAGAACTGCCAATGTCGAGTCCTAGGACAGTTTGCCAATGGTATGTACCTATTGGGTTTCACCACTTCATTTTCTATTTTCATTGGCATAAAATAGGAAAATAATCCTAATCGTGAGTAATCGATCTAATTTTGAAGACTTATTAAACTTTTTTTCTTATTAAACATTTTGGGCATGTCCTAGATTCAAAAAGGAGACATTTTTCTCTTAGTACTTTTACATTCTAGTTTTGAATAAAGTTAGAGGTCTTTAAAGAATATCACAAAATACCTTTCATATGATTCATCTACACATTAGGAGTTTTGTCCTCAACTATAGGAGAAAAGAAAGAATAGACAAGGAAAATTACAATGGATCAACTTCTTAGTCACACTTCATTTTATAGAGAGTTACAGGGTTATCTATCTTGTAAGTGAAAACCTGATTTATCATGATAGTAGTTTCTACTGCTTCCTTACAGCCTTCTTGCTAAATTATCAATAGCAGCCTCAAAATGGCAAGTTCCCACTTAAAAGCAAGTTATCTCTAAGATATTTTAGTATATGTGCTGCCAAAGCAAGCACATCTCTAAGATATTTTAAAAACAAAAAATGGTAATGGAAAATTTTTAAAATTACTAGAATGAAGGAAGGAGTGACAAGAGGAAAGACTATAGTAAAGGAAAAAATACACTTGAAGATAGAGCAATACAAATGTTCACATCTGAAAAGAAGAAAAAAACAGCTCAAAATAAAAGAGTAGAATCTTAGCAACTCTCAAGACAGTAGCCAAAGCCCATATTTATGTTTTTGAGGTATAAGAAGGAAGGAATAATCTACTGGGGCAAGAATAACTTTTGAGGAAATAATGACTAAAACTTCCCAAATTTGTTGAAAAAATATAAATAAATAAAATGAAAACACTACCATTATATGATAGTCAAAGTTCTACAACCAAAGGAAAAGAAAATATCTTGAAAATAATCAATGACCAAAACAAACAAACAAACAAACAAATGCAGCAAGCAAGCTATATCACGTAGAGGCAGGAAATCCCTGTGAAGAATGTGATCTTTATGTAAATCTACAATGCACCACTAAAATAAGATTTAAAAAAATAACACATTACACAGAGAGGAATAATGAAAAAAAATGTGAGTTTCTTATGTGCAGTCATATAGGCCAAATTAAGTTTAAGACTGAAAGAAAAGAACTGCCAAGCCAAGAAAACTTTGTACAGAAAAAGGATCCACAGGATCCTTGGAGGGAGGTCAGGAGAGGGGTCCATGGCCTTCAGAAGTGCTTTTGAAATGTGTGAAAGGAACTCCTTCAAAGGAGAACAAATTGACAATGAAAGAACATTTGAAAAGCAAGTAATGAAGAAAGAATAATGTAAGTAGCATCCTTTTAAAAATTCCTATTTCCCAGTATGTTGTGTAATGTAGACATCTGTACCCTTGTACAATTAAAAACTACATAAAATGATTCTTATTGAAAGGACAACCTGGGCACATGGAATAGAAAAAAAAAATAGAACTCTTTATTTTTCATGAAAACCATGACACCAGACTAATGCATTGGCTTTATTACATGTGAGAAGATTTAAGGCACACACGTAGAGACCACGTCTGCTTAAGAGAACAGTGTGACAATTGGGAATGTTATTTGAACTTAGTGATTGTCAGAGGAAAACGGTCATACAGTTGGAGCTCTGTATTGCTAGTTTTGCATCCTTGTGTTTAACCAAGCAACATATATAACATATTTATATATGTAGTCTACACACACACACACACACACACACACACACACACACACATATTCTGCCAAAAAACGTATACATAGGAAAAGGAACATTCGTATAAATATTTCAGTGCTAAATTTACTGAGCCATCTTGAGATTAATGCAAGTTACCTTTACCCTCAACAATTATAAGAGGTCTCGAAGTGCTGGCCATTCACATTTATTAGTACAGCAAACTACTAAAGTGTGTATACTTTTTTTTTTAGCAGATTCTGTATACATATATATACGTATGAGCTACATACAGAGAATGACTTTGTGGAAATGGGAAGGGCATCTGGGGTGAGGTACGAATGGAGACAGGAAGGAAAAGGGGCAGTAGAAATGATCGTGATGCAATATATGGAGGATGCGACTTCCTGGGATGAGTATGTCTATTATCTGTTGCAAACGTACACTCCTAAACAAGGAGGAAACAAACAAATATAGCATAACAAGTGCTTAAGTAATAGCATTTGCATTGCATTAGGTATTTTAGTAATATAAAGATAGTTTCGGCTAATCTAACTATGCCTTACATACACACAGGAAGCGGGCATAAGAAGCTTGAATGTAACAGTGTTTCATCTCACATGCGGGACTCTGGCTGGCGTCCTGGAGCCAATTCCACGGATGCCGAGAGAGTCACTGTGTTTATTTTCAGTCTTACTTACCTCTTTTAGCTGTCTTTTGTAAAACAGAAGAAAACAAAGAGGAGAAAAATTATCACCCAGGTAAATATACACATAATTTTTATCAAATTTAATAAAAAATATAGTGTAGTAATAAGGATCTGTAAAATATGTGGACATTAAAAAGGAAGGAGTTCTGTGGTTATAGAATGTGTGACAGGAAGACAGAAGGGAATATGTGCAGAATAATGTGGTTCAAAAGAGGGACATTTAGGAAAGAAACTGAGAGTTTTGGTGCAACCAGGTTGATACGGGTGAAGTGGTTTCATTTCTTTGAATCTTCACTAAGAAAGAAATCAATGTATGTTTAGGGTAAGACTTTGCAAACTAAAATTATCTGAAAAAAATTTATTCTCGTTATGGCAGTGCTCCTAAATTCAATCATTTCTTTTTTGGTTTTTGTTCCTTTGTTTTTCAGTGGGAACTGTGGATGGAGAATAAAATGATATTGTTGTATTGGAAAGGAATTTGAGTTATAGTAACTACACTGTAAAATTGTCACTAAATGCTAGTATATTGATTGCTTATCTGATAGAAAAATGTAAATTTGATATGACATTAGTGCATGGGAAATAGGTTTTTCATTTTCTGAAGACAAAAGATTAGTTTTAGTTAAAAACCAAGATGTACGTTCCACTTGAGTAATATGCAAACTTAAATGTTTCTTGCTTAAAATTTTAAGTAGAGTATTTAGATTAACTTTTGAGAAAAAATAAATTGAAATTTATTCTAACTAAAATTGGCTTGCAATGCTAATTCTCAGGATTCCGTTTGATTTGTCATTTTCCTTTAAAATCTGTAATTACGATAAAGTATGTTGAATTTACTAATAGATACTAAGTAAAAGTTTCAGATTTGAGCAGTCTGACTCACCATCGACTTGTTTAACTAAACCATGGTATTACACATAATTTTTTAGTTAGCTTTGTAATACTTTCTTTTATAGTAATTAACTTTATTAAAAGTATTAGAAACTAAAATTAGATGCTATAAATTAATTACAAAATATAATATTCTAGATACAGTTAATATATCTATTAGTATTGTGTTAGCAGTTAAAATGTGTTCAAATGTTTAGGGTGCTATTTGGGCTGTTTTCATCTCCATAAAGACCACACCATGTTATTGTACTTTTGCCCAGAACTATAAAGGCTGTCACCGTTTTAAACATTTCTTGTCATATATAATTTCCCAGATTTTACCTGGACTTGAAAATAACATTTTTGTAAATATTATCTTAAATACCTTTGACCTATCAGAGACCAACATTTCAGCTAAAATATGCAACGATGAAAGATATAATCCTAATAAAGATTTGGTGTCACTCTAATCTGCTAAAATTTGTCTTCATGGACTTTTGCTTAAATCGTTAAAAAAAAAAAGTAAAACCACAGGGCTATTTCATGGATGCTTGATTTTGTGAATTTATACAATTCCTATTATTTCTCATTGAGTCAGCTTGCTTTTTCTAACCTTCATGCCAGGAAGGAAAAGACATAAAAAAATTTACAGAGAAAATGCAATTTAAATGTACCTAGACTTAATTATGTACGTCTTCTTACAATTACCAAGTTTCTTTTTTTTTTTTTTTTTTTTTTTTTTTTTTTGGTGGTGCCAGGGATCGAACTCAGGGCCTTGTGCTTGCAAGGCAAGCACTCTAATCACTGAGCTAAATCCCCAGCCCCCCAAGTTTCTTTTTTAATTAATAGAAACTTAGTATTTTAAATTTAACAGTCATATGGACATTCATCAATGTATTTTTAATACAGACATTGCCAGATATAGGATGATTCAAATTATGAATTTCTGCTTACTTTCTACAGTGCAAAAGTAATGTACATTCAGAAGAAAATGTACTTTGAATTAGGAATTCTGGTCTTTTCCCAGACTAGGGATATACACTATCATAATTTCTTTTTTATTTTTATTTTTTATTAACACATTTTACTAAGCATAATACAGGCATTTATCATGCTGAGAGGCTATGTATACATACAGCATCTTAGTCCTGCTTATTTCTCCTTCTGCTCCCTTCCTTCCTCTCTACTTCCATCCCTAGGTCTACTTCCCTTCTGTAAAAGATCCACTTCCACGTTTTCTGTACACTAAGTTTTGCTTTTTAAGTATTCGTACTTGAGTTTAGCATATATGAGAAGCCTGGCAATATTTAACCTTCTGTATCTGATTTATTTCACTTAGAATTATAGTCTCAAGTTCTACACATTTTCCTATAAATGACTGAAATATATCCTTCTTTATGGCAGAGTAGTATTTTGTTGCACATAAATACGACATTTTCTTTATACATTATCTGTTGATAGACATATCAGCCATTTCCATGATGTTGCTGTTGTGAGTTGTGCTGCTGTAAACATGGGTGCATACAGATTGCTGGAATATGATGGCTTTAACTCTTCTTGGGGGACACCCAGAGGAGGTATGGCTGGGTGGGATGGAATTTCTATCTGTAGTCTTTGGGAACTCTTCAACAGTACCGCAGGTCCCACTGTGATGCAGGCATGACTGAGTGGCACCTCTCCGTCACCAGGGTAAGTGAACAATATAGTCTCTGCGCTGTGCTGTGTGGTTGAGCTTGCATCCTGGGCCGGTTACACATATCAGATGCATCCCGCCTTCATCAGGGTGTCATCCTAAGTTAAAGAGCCCCGTACACAAAAGCACCATACAAAATTTTCTTTCTACTACTTATGTGCATGTGATTTGATATTATTTTATTTTCAACATCCCTTTTTCATTTAAGAAAACTCTAATAGACTTTAGTTTACATTCAAATATGATCATGCATCAGGATACTTGCATTAAATTTTTCCCTTTATAGTTGAAAACATCAAGTTTTAAAGAAAGACACAGATTATAACAGAGTTCTCCTTGTTTTTCATTACATAATAATGAATTGTTTGTACCTGTGCTATATTCAAAGCTTGTAGCAAAAGAGAACTGCATAGATCCTGTTATCCAAAAACTGTAGCATTTTCATTTTATCAATCTGGACAGAGATGTTTTACATACCTAATACATCTTGAGCACCTTTTGTTTCCTGTATAATTCAGACCCTCTTTGTTCTTCACCTAGAGTACTGAAATATAATCCATTCTTCTTATTTTTTTTTTTTTTTTGTGTGGTGCCGGGGATCGAACTCAGGCCCTTGTGCTTGCAAGGCAAGCACTCTAATCACTGAGCTAAATACCCAGCCCCCATTCTTCTTATTAATGGCAAAGTGATTTCTAGCAAATAGCATTTCTAGTTATTTTTTCTAATCTTTGGTTGTCTCTGCTGGAGTTTGGAAGTCTTGAAGTTGAAGGTTACAGGTGTGCAGCATGGGCATGGACGCACATGTGCCTGGGTACCCAGCAGAGCTCCCTAGGGCTGTCACAGAGATCAGGGTGATTCAGACTGGACCCAGGAGCGCAGGGCACAGGAGCAGGTACGCTAGCAGAGCAGGAAGCAGGTGATGCCCACCCAGGCTGACAGCAGGACCCTGCCAAACTCCAGCATTTAGAAAATGACAAAGGATTAAGGAATGGGAACTATCCGCTACTGCGGTAGAAAAAACAATATAAATTTTTTGTTTGGAAAAGAAATGACACTCTTAAGCCAAAGGGGGTTAGCAGTAATGTCAAACAGTGATATGGGGTCAAGTAGGAGGGAAATTGGAAGATGAACATGGGACTGACAACTATGAGATGGGTATTTATTTAAATTATTCGTGGAATAGAATGGTTGGAAAAGTACAATAGGAAGAGCAAATGATGAGAAAATAGAAATAATAAGTTTAGTCTCCTTTTCCAATGAGCTCAAGAGTATAGGTCAGGATAAGGAGATAATGAGAGAACAATAATCTAGATAGAATATGCTAGTTTTAGAATATGAGAAATAAAATCATATTTATTTGATGATGAAAAAGAAATAGAATATACAATTTAAGCCTGAGTGTGATCACACATGGCAAGCAATAAATCAATGAATCATACACATTGAACCTTGATAGTATGGAAAAATACATAACTTGTGAATTCCATACATTACTGACTCCATTCACTTAGCCCACCCACCTTTTCCTCTTTCTGTTCTTCTTTTATAGAACAAAACATGGAAACTCAAGTGGCCTGGTTATGACACTAACAATTTTGGAAGAATGAAAGATGAGGTGTCTGAATGCTACAACGAAGAGTTTATGATCATCAGTGGGAGTGTGTTGAAGTTTTAAAGTAGAGATGAGAAATCATCTGGATAAACAGAAATTAAGAAAGAAAATGGGAAATTAAGTCTTTGACACAAGACAAACTTGATTGAGAAAGGTGGAAAGGAGTCAACACCAGAGAAAACATGTAGATAAGTCTTATGCAAACAATATGTCCCATATGTACATTTGTATCTGGACACAGAACATGGTGATCTCTAGTCCTCAGGCGTCTTCATTACTCCTTCCTTTGGGTCAAAGTTACGATGCTACTGTGCCATACCTCCGATTGCCAAAGAACACCAGCCTGGCGATGGGGTGGTGTGGTTTCTTTTGACAGTGGTCTCATGTGATGTGTCCTCAAAAACTCAGTGCTCCAGAGCAAAGCTAAAAAGTCCACAACTGGCTCTCGGCATTATTGTAGACATACCCAAGGATAGGATAGCATTACAAGGGAGGAGGACACTCAGTTGAGCCATGAGAAACTCTGCCTGGGCTCTGACAATGGCTCACATAATCTATCTGGAGGATGGAATAGTTAGTGTACAAAATATGCCAGGATCCTCTTCTTATGTCTTACGCCTAGATGCTCCCCGGCCAAAGCCTCATGTGCTCATAGGTGGGGCTTCTGGGAGGTGGCTGGATCATGGGTGTGTGATACTAGATCGTGGGTGTGAGACTGGATTAGTCCACTGATTGGTTTATCAGAGTTCTGGGGTGGATGATGGACTTCTGAAGACAGAAGTCCCTGGGTGTGGGTAGCATCAACCAAAAGGCTTGCAGCCTAAATGAAATAAAAAGGGAAAATAAACTTGCTACTTCCTGCCTGGCGTGCCACGGACTGTTTCTCCTCTATGAGGCCCTTTGTGTGCTGTCCTGCCGCGGAGCTAGCTGACTCACCGTGGAATGGTGGCCTCACACCTCTGCAAAATGTGAGTCAAAATAAACCTTCCCTCCTTTAATTTGTGGGTGTCGGGTGTTTCGTGCCAGCAGTGAGAAAATAAGACAGCTATTTTGTATATAAATGCAGAAGAAAGATTATTTAAAGCATTCTGGTCATCTTTGAAATTTACTTATCTCAACAAATGACATGACTAAATCCAATTTGTATTTTAGACATGCAAAAAATGAAATCAAATGGATAGTAATGAAGAAATGCTGAGAGAATTATAATAGACACCAAGGGTATAAACAGGACAAGATGCTTAGAATACATTTAAACCTGGTTTCTTGGTTAGAATCCCCAAGATACTGTCACAATTTGGATATGCTAATAAGAAAAAGTTGACAAGAAACAGAAGATATATAAAGGGAAAATTTGCTTCAGAAATTACTGGAAATAAGGAACACTGAAGAACATAATGTTTACAAGGGAAAACGTAATTTTCTCTTTTAACACACATTACACACATACTACATGTATTGAATATGCAAAATATTTATTGGCTTTGCAAAACAAACATGAACTTTAGGTTGAGAATACAGACTATGTCAATAAGGGAGAATATGAAAACATGATTATGCTCAGCTCTATTTGTAAAATACGGGAACCATTTGATTGAGCAGCACACACAGTGCAATACTACGAGAGGGATCAGCAGCACCTGACATCCACATGCAAGACCAGCTCATGTCACAGGCCTTGTTTTTGCAAGGCGGACTGGCGTTCGCAGCCTCTCCATTCTCCTGCGGAACGTACAAATGCATCACAAAACACGCATCGGATGAGACCATTCCATGATAGGGTAAATTAAGACAGACCAAACCCACTGCGTAGTCAGATCTAAACACACCATACCCAGAACTGCTGTCTACGCCTTAAAATAAGCAAACACCCTCTTTCCTGGTGAATGTGACTACCAGCTAATTTTTTACCCATTACAGTGTTAGCCCGAACCTAGATCCCACTGCTTTTAGGTAAGTCAGATTAGGTTGATGTGTCACTGAATTACACCCAAATCCAAAGGAAACAGCCGCTTCTTTAAACCCTCCCGCAGAATTCCTAACACAAGCTCCAATCTTACCAGTTCGCCCGCAACACCTTCTTCGTGAGATGTCTCACAGTTCTTCGTGTGTTTTCTCTGCAGCAACAGTACAGAGCCCAATCTGTTCTGCTCATGTCCCTGGTGGAACCGGTTGAGGGGAACAGTGAAACAGCAATATTTCCCCCGTCACTCCCTCTGCGTCCCCGTCCCCGCCACCCCCGTGCACAGTAAGGAAAAGGAAAATGACCGTCTTCTGGGCCATCGGAGGGCTAAGGCACAGTCACGGTGGAATTTTAGTTTTACCACTTTAAAATTGAAATGACAAGCCTAGAACTTTTAAGTCGTTCAGTAACTTTTTTTTCTCCTTTCCTTATTTGGTGGTGGCATTACCTGAAACTTCAGATGTTTATCAAATTCATAACACCGTACTCAATCCCTAATAGACGCGTATTCGGGTCTGTCGTTCCTGCAAACGTGATCACCTGCACTCTTATCATCAAGTTATCATTATAAATCATTAGAGGCACTTTCAATTTGCATTCGATGGCCCGAAGACCTGTGTAATCAGTGAAACACAAGTGGGAAATCTAATGGGTTTATCTCATCAGATTGAAATAGAAATATTATCATCTCCTCTCTCTGTGGCCGTCGGCTCGTTCCCCTGCCCGGGCTCGCCCTTCTCCGCAGGCCGGTTCCCACGCGAGCAGCCCAACGGTTGCTGGGCCAGCGCGGTGCCGACTGGTCTGTGCGGATCCTCGGCCGGTCCCTCCTTTCCTACCTGCACACTGACAGGTCTTAGGAAGGATGCCAAGTGTGCAGTCGCTGCGTCCTTTACGGGTTGGTCTGCAAGCTGCGCCGGGGCCTTTCCCAGGTGGAGCCTGTTTCCCGCCGTTTCTGACTGTGTCGTTACCTGGCGCCCTCCGAGGTCTTCTCCAAGGACACTCCGGAGGTTTTACGTGGCGTCCTGCGCTCCCAGCACTGTGCGAGCCGCTGTCCTGATGCAGCCGCAGGCTTTGGGTGAAACCACTATTCACCAACCCGCTGTGGTGTTTCTACCTCGTGTTTTCAAGAAACTACAATGTTCTTTTTTAACTCTTGCACTTGAGTTTTAATTTTCCCAAATATTTCCCCATCTGTCACGGAAAAATCCACTTTGATAAAAGCATCGTGCTATCATATATAGAGCAGTGACATTTGACTGTATAGAAAGTATTTGTTTAAATTAAAGCAATAATAATCTATATTTACTAGTGTTAGAAGTATATATGTAGATACATCTTAAAAATTTATGAATTTAAATCTTAAACTCTATGCACCAAATTTATCATGGTTTAAGCCCTTTTAACAAATAATGATTTATTTTTCAATCTTGAATCCATTCCACAGGTGTGTTGGGTATTTATATTTGTGGTTTATATTTGGAACGATCTCCAATGACCACTTAAAATATTGAAATTATCCACTGTGTTATGTATTTTTTCGTCCAATTATTATTTAATAACATCATACAGATCTTTGAAAGCAATTATCACATTATCTATCTCAAAGAATCAGTACCGACCAAAAAAAAAAAAAAAAGAATTAATACCGGAAGTTCCGTGGAATTTATTTACATATTGCTGCCACTTAAATAGAAAGATATTTTGCTTTAAAACTGAAAAATAAACTCAAATCTCCCAAAAAGCTGAATTTATGTACTACTCTGGACCATACTGAAGGTACACAAAATAAATATCTTCAAGGTTATTGATACCATTACATGTATACATTTCTTTCACTAATAGGAGCTGGTTGTATGGGGGAAAGTCAAGGTCATAAATAAAAGTGATAGGGTGACACATGTTCCCAATATTATAGAAGCACTTCACAGAACCCAAGGGAAATGTCCTAAATTGCTCTAAAAATTAAAGCCATGACAAAACCATCTGGCTTAAAAAGATAATATCTGCACTATAAACTAATTTTATTGTTGTTAAAGAAAAATATTATTACTCAAGAGCTATCAATTTCCTTTAAATTCTCTCATTTTTCTTAAAAAATTTCCTGCCCATGTAGCTTGAAATAATTCTTTCTATTTGCTCTTCCTAAAATGCATGAGAAAGATAAAGACTTATACATAATATATTTCAAGGTGGTATACTTTATATTAATTCAGATATATTTTTCAAGGAATTCCAGAAACAAAACAAAACAAATATTAACCGAGCATCGAAACAAGAATTTACAAATGACCATCTCTCCTCTCTGTCACCAGGCATTTCCAGTTTCACTTACAGCTGAATCAAAGTTCAAAAAATACAAAAATATTTTTATTTGTTTTGCAATTGGTGTATTTCAATAGGAGAACTAGAACTAAGTGTCATCATTAGAAAACCTGAAGTTTAAGAGAATCGAGACTGTTTAGGTGTCTAAAGTTCTAAGCATTTTGAACTAAAACAACGTAATAAACTCATAAATAGAATGACCTCATTCCTAAATAAATCAAGGACATTTTATTTTGTTTTTTTTTCAGTACTTCTTTCCTCCCCAAAATTATATGCTTTCATGTAAATTCTAGGGCTTAAATGAATGCAGGTAATTATTCAAGTATAACACAACAGTAAAGTCCAAAGAAGTCATCATTATGGATCTTAAGATCCACACGATGCCGATGATATTCCAGTATCATGAGACCTGTCATAGGGAAGTGGGGATGTTAGCGATTCCGGAATTTAGGCTCGGGATAGACGCCACAGCTCTTGTAAAGTCAAAGTTTAAGGGAAATTAATATTCAGTTTTATACTGAAACAAATGTCTTTCCGGACATTTAGGAAAATAAGAAGTAATTTGTTGTCTCTATGTGATAAAGACGAGTAAAGGCCGTGGAATAATAGCAAACATCGCTTTGGTTCTTCTCAGTGGGGATACGACGGTGCCCCTCAGAAGGCTTCAGATCCAAAGCTGCGAGCCGAGTGAGGACTTCACCCATTCAGCTAGGTTTCTGACAGAGGAAAAACAAAGATGATAGTTAGTAAATGTTGTTTCTTATTACTTAGGTTCATAGGAGACTGCTTTTGATAAATCTTAGTTATTTAAAGCAGATCTTTGTCCTATCCTGGAGACTCATTTCCAAAGCAGAAAGCTGGAGCTGCTGCTCCTGGCTACTAGTGCTTTCATCCCACCCACTCTGCTTGACATTCCTGGCAAACTTTTTCATGCAGAAACTTGAAAATCATTTCACATAACTCTCTATCCATCACTAAAACAATTAGTTATCAGTGATTTTTAAGGTTCCCTTAACTGCCTAAGAATGTAACATTTCCACATTTCCATAGCCCTCTCTCTCCTTAATAGTCGTTGCTTCTCCCCAGTGCCAACACCAGCACTGAGCGTGGTGATCACTCCATCCCTCGCGCTCCTCCAGGCGGCTGATCTGTGTTTGCACCTCCGTTAGGTTAGGAATGTGCCCCCATAATCCACATATTGAAGCTCAGTGGCCAAAGTGATGACGCTGAGAATAAAGCCAGGGTGGATGCAGGGGATCAGCACCCTTACAGATGGGTGCAGGGAGTGGGTTCCTTGTTCTCTGTTCTCCTGTGTCTGGGGACTTGATGTGTATCTTCTTTCTGTGCTCGTTCCCTTGTGCCAGCGGAGCCCAGAGCACCCATCCTCTCGAAGCTGTGGCACCTCGGCAGTGTTGGAAACAGAGAGTAGCCCTCACCAGACACCAAAACCTCCAGGATCTTGATCTCACACCTATCAGGCTCTAGAATGGTGAGAAATACATTTGGGGGACTTATAAACTATTCAGTCTCAAGCATTTTGATATAGTAACACAGACTAAGACAAATCCTAAACATAATATTTCTGTGAATGAACAATAATAAGTAAATGAGTAAAAGACTTCGAATTTGAGTTAACATATATTCTTATTGCCCAGGCCTTGCTTATATCTCTTGTTCCTTCTTTCTCCCAATTTCCAAATCCTCTTTATGATTTTACATACTCCTATTGCACGTAACTGCAGTTCTGGGTATTTGTCAATCCTCTACATATCATTATTGTGTTCTTCTTTCTCTTTGAAACTTATCTTACCTCTTACTGGTTTAGGTAGGTCTAGCTACCTGAAAACATAATTTTATACCAAATATTTAAACAATTCAAAATATTCTGCACATTCCTTGCTTATGTTTAAGCATTAGCATTTACACAGTTGGAGCTATAGCCGTTCAGGAACACCTATCTGTACAGCAAGCTTTGTCTCTCTGATTTCTCATCTGAAAGGTAAATCCCCTTACCCTTAGCACTAAGCTCATCAGCATGCACATAAACATTCCGCTAAGTCCAAACAGGATGTTTAAAGTAGATTAGCTCATAGTTGTGATGTGACAGAATATTTTCCGTATTCCTGAAGATTAAGTCTCACATTGAATTGTTTAAAGCTCTATGGCAAACACTAAACTGTGTAATTCATTATTAGAACACTTTCATTACACCAACAACAGTTTAACACCCTGCAGTGGTAATTCTGAATGGAAAATCAAATATATATTTGTCTTAGCTTAGATTATTTATGTGTTAGATGATACCATCTTGCTATACAGGATATTGTTCCTCAGAGAAAGGGGTATGCTTTCAAGCAATTAGTTTAAATGCACCAAATCAATACAGGATATCATTAGGTTAATTTCCTATTTTTCTGCTTAATTGACTGAAGTCTTTTCAGAGTATTTTCTCCCATGGAATTTCAGTGTAAACTGTATCAGCATAAACCATGAAAATAATAAAAAGATAATAATGAGGCCCTATCCATTTTAATTTTGCAAGACTTAACCTGCCAGGGAAAAATTTCTCAATTTGCAATAAATGATCAATGAAAATTAGCTAAATCAACAATACTAAAAATGGAATGGAATGTCCTCATTTGATTTGTTGTGGAATAAATAAAAAAAATGTATCTGCATGCATAATGTACTAATGTACAAATTTAAATTATGGTTAAGAGTTTCAAAATTTAAACTGAAATCTACCTTCTATTTACACACACATATAAGAAATAAGTGCTAAAACTTGTGTCTATAGAAAGTCTATATGTAAATCCTGTTAGCTTAAAATTATGATTCTTAAAATATACTCCAAAGTTTATTTTTTATCACATGTTATATATAATGCTTAGTTGCAATGAGCAATTAGGAAATAAGTATTTTCATATAAATAAAACTTAAAAACTTGTATTGCCCATACCTCTTGAATCTATACTTGCTGTTTGTTGACCATAGCTTGATAATATATTTTAAATTGTTAAATTCACAAGTTAATTGTGTATCTTACGTATCTTAGATACTGTATACATTTTATTTATTTATTTATTTATTTATTTATTTATTTATTTATTTATTTTAAATTATGAGATGGGCATCTCTGCTCTTTTTTCTTGAACTATGGGCTAACATAAATGTTACTTTTTAACCATATCTCTTGTCTTGGAGAAAAGAATGAAAAGAATCATAGTCCTTTTATAGATATATCCTTGCCTGCTTCCTACATCTGACAGTGAATTCGCTGCTTAGACAATGGATTGTTATGTAAGAACCTCACATTCTCTACTTACATATCTAAATTCAAGATAGGAAAAGAAGACTATGTTCTTTTATGTCATATGTCTTGATGTGCACACAAATAAGTTTACACTCTTGGGTCTTGATATTTTTCTTATAATAAAAACCATAGCTTTCCTTAGATGGATCAAGCAATGGAATCCATAATATGGTGTCCTCATTCTTAATTAAGTAGACAAGTGAAGGTTCAGTGAAGTTTGTTGTCTGCTTCTGAAACCAGAAACTGAGGTCAAAAAGATTCAAACTACGTCCTTATAAGGAGCTGTTACGTATGGCAGTCTATTTTTCAAGATTTCTTTAAGATAGCATTTTAATGGGTTCACTTTCCTGGGGGTAAAAACCTGATGATGACCTGGAGCTCCTCCTGCCGGTGGGGCAGCCCTGCTGTGTGCATCCCATGCGTCCTCTGACACTCTCATGGAGAAGCTGTGGGCCCCAGCTCGGCACTCTGAGAATGCAGCAGAGCCTGGAAAAGCAGGGCTGAGTGGGGAGTTTTGGATCACTAGGGCACATCCTCGAGGGACGCAGTGGAACCCCACTCCTTCCTCTTCTTCTCTTTCATTTCCCAGCTATGAGGGTAACAGTAACAGTCCTGCTCTACTGTGCACTCCTGGCATGATGTGCTGCTCTGCACCAGGACCAAGGCAGTGGGATTCATCCACCACAGACCACTGTCCCCAAAGCAGACAGCCAAAGTGAACATTTGCTCTTTTTAAATGTATTATCACAGGGATTCGTTAGACTGACCAAAAGGACATCAATGTGGGTAGTAACTGTCTGTACTTGTATTTAAATGCAGACAAAGTTTTGGAACTCCATTTTTCTGTTTGTATATCTACCTTCTAAGGATTCAGTAGTCAGTTGTAACTCTTGACAACATGACTAATAGAACATTTCTATTGTTGCCCAGTTAGTAGCGAACCACCTTCTCCAGTGAATTAACATTTTACCTTGGAAGGAGAATTACCACAGTCATTATAGCCAGTCATAATTAAGTCTTTGCAGTAGCTAATGGGTGTGCCTATGAATTGAACACACCTTGAAAATAATTTTACTTTGCACTTGTACTGTCATTCATTTCTACTTATAATTTCAAATTTTCAAAGCAAAAAATACACACTGTCAAAAATGCACACTAACACATTGATACTTGAAGAGTACGAAAAGCACAAAATTTTTGTCTTACTTCCCCAGTTGGAAGTCTTGCTAAAAATTTGCCACTAATCACTTCAGACTTCCATTCAGCTATCTAGCTTCTGCCTATGCAACCATTTATCACCAATAACTAAATATGTTGCCCATGTAGTTCTGTTTGGGTAGACAAATTTTAGAAGATTTCTCTACTTAGAAAAATGAGTTAGTTATATCTTGTATCTTATGCTACCATGTTAAAATATTTTTGTATATGCAACTTAAATATTAGAACTGAGTGCCATTGCATTGAACATTACCTGATTTACAATCATTCCGTATGTCAAGGGAAAAATTCTCTCACTTTTGTACAGAATATGCAAATTATATGACCAATTATTCTGATTATTAGCTATAAAGGGCAGCAATGAGACAGATACAATTTCAAGAATATAAGCTAACCCTCATGAAATTGCTTCATCTATTATTAGAAATTATGCTTATTGCTACTATATCCTTGATGAGATGGTGAATTGTGCTTTAGACCTCGACAACCACCAGCAATACTTGTAGACGTTGTCCTCAGAGTGTATTTTCATTCAGTAACAATCACCAAGGTGCTGTCACCAGGTTTTGAGGGGTGGGGAAAAGACAAAAATACTCTATTTCCAGGTTTAAAGTTCTTACATTCTTCATCACTTTTTAATTTTTTAATATTCTGTTTCATATGTAGACAGAGCTGTAGATTATGCAAGAAGCTGTTCAAATATCTATGTATGAGCCTATTCACGTAATAAAGAAATTACATCTTTATATCTCCTTTCTTACATTTCAAATTTTAGTCCCTCAGAAGTATATCCTGAGTCTAATTAAATTGTAAATTTGAAATCCCTGATGAATCAAGAATCTTCCCCATCAAGCTGCAGGTTTTATGAGTTTCAAAATGAGCATATTTTCAATTACAGTGGGTAATGCTTGTTATTTTCTTCAACTGGCAAATAGCCAGATTATATGCATTCCCCATTACCCAGCCATGGCTCATAGAGGAGGAAGCAAATTTCATGGAATTGATGATTTTATAATGATCGTACAGGTCCCAGAGGATAGCCCTAACATGTGAGCAAATGGTGAATAAGTGACTAGTGGGAATCTGGGGGTCACCCCTCCAGGATGGCTGATGGCAATAACAATCAAGCACACAACAATCTACACACACAAAAAAAGGATGAGAAAACCTGCTGTTGACAGGATGTGAATAGACAAGCCTCTTAGATGTTTTTATAGGCTGGTATAAATTTTTGGACTTAAAATAGGATAATAAAACAAAATGTCAAAATGAGTAATAGATATACTCTTTATCTCAGAAATATATCCTTCAGTAATATAGTTTAAAATAAGGTAACACAAGAATAAAGATAATTTATCACAATATTTTCATAAGAGAAAAATCCTATGAACAGCCTTAAGTGTGCAACTAATAGAAAATTAAATCTTACTTTTATCAGTGAAATGGAAAGAAAATGCCACACACACACATATATATGTATACACACACACACACATAGTGGAGTATTACTCTGCCACAAGGAAGTACAAATTGGAAACATTTGTAGGAAAATGGATGCGTTGTGAGACCATGATGTTAAGTGAAATAAAGCATACACACACGCTTAAATAGCACATGTTTTCTCTTATATGAGAAACCTGATGTGTGAATAATTTAAAAATTAAAATAAAGGGTAGGTAGTAGCACACAGGAAGATAGATCTTTTACAAATGGGAAGGCAGACCAAGAGATGGAGGGAAGGAAGGGAGTGGATGGTAGTAACTGGCATAAGAGGTTTTTTGTTGTTGTTATTGTTGTTGTTGTTGTTGTTTTCTGTTTTAGCAGCATAGCGCATCTGTGTCCTGTTGCAAATAATAACTAGTATTCTATTTCCTTGGATTCTATGAATAGTAGTTAAATTTTATTGTTTGTCAGAGCTTTCTGTCTTACCACTTCATTCAAGCTAAGTTTAATAATGTGACTTCCTTGAGGGATGTAGTTGAAAATAAAATTAATATATTGGAACCTAATGCTGCAAATAACCTTACTACCAAAATGACTAGTTCTCCTTTAGGACATAGACTCCATAAAGAACTAGTTTTAACTGCAAATTTCTTTTTCTCTAGTGGGAAAATAATCCATACACTTTAATAGACAACTACACAAGACATTCATGTTTAAATATGCTCTTTAAAGGTTAAATTGGTGATAAACTGTTTCCCTAAATGAATACACCAGCTGAATCGTCAAGATTCTGAAACAGTCTGTCTGTCTACATGACACGCCCAGCAGCCAAGTCTGCACGTTTCTGATGATCGCACCTCGAGACAAGCAGGTATGGGGGGGCGGGGTGCTTAAGCCACATTCCAGAGCAGAGTCTCTCTTGTGACTCATTTTCTTTTAGATAAACATCAACAGTTTTAGGAAGCTAGTGTTTTGAGAACAAAACCAAAATTACTAAACAGTAAGCTATGATTTGAAAATTCAATAAGCACACTGAAATATTTTTCCAGCTCAACCCGTCTTTACAAGTATAGGAAACTCCAGGAATAGGGAAGATCAAGTTTGTTGTAATTCAAGGGCCTGAGCATTTTGGCATTTCAAATGTTATGTTTCAGACTATTTTGGGCTGAGGATTTAGCTCACTGCTTAGAGTGTTTGCCTTGCAAGCACGAGGCCCTGAGTTCGATTCCCGGTACCAAAAAAAAAAAAAAAAAAAACCAGACTATTTTGCAAGTCCTACAATCTCTTGATCTAAAAATGGCTCTAATCAATAATAATCATATTCTATAGACAAAAATATGTCTTAAATATTTAATGTCTTTTTGAAATTTTGTTTAAATATTAAAATTTGATTATGCTGGACATTACTATCAGCGAATGTCCTATGAAGGACTATTAATCTTTTCACTGGGTTCAAATTTTGATGAACACATTGTATCTAATGGTATAAATTTAGGAAACATCGTGATTTATTTCTGCCCATTACACTGTCTTAGGAGACCCACCCCAAACTTGTTTTTTCAAGTTTTAATATGTTTCAGCATATATTATTTCCTCTTCAACAATGATTAATTTCAAAATAAAGGTTAAAAGAAGAAAAATAAAATATTCTTAAAGAGTTTGTTTAAAACTTTGACTTATGAATGTATCTTTGTGTTTCTGTGACCATTTGCAGAAAGAAGAAACATCAATATTTCATGAATTGTATTTCATATATTCCTTCACCCATGGTGAAGAGTGAAGGAAAATTTTGATATGTCTCATTAAATTTAATACCTAACCTTAAAGTTATCACTTTTACCTTATTACTTTTTGCTTATAATATGTTTTTTCTCATTAGACCTGAAATGCCACTCTGCAAACCACGTCAATTTCCGGGTTTCATTAGTACAATTGTTGCTCAATTTATTCTCAAAGATTTTGTTCTTGTCTCGGTAACATGGAGATACTTTAGTATGCCCATTTACTCTCAGGTTTTCATGACTATCATGGACAGTCTATAACATTGTATTTTCTCTTTTAAGACCAATTGCCATTCTAACCTAGAAATTTTGGCTGTCTTCCACATCCTTATTTCAAACTCGAAGTCAGGTAGACAACAGTATTGGTACAAATCTTGGTAGAGGGCCACTGTGAGTATAAAATTAGATTGTTTTAGACATCCAACCTGTAGAGGAAAAATAAAACATCTAGGAAAAAAAAAAGGAATTATGTTTAACAGCATACAGAGGAGCCTCTCCAGTTGTGGGCTGGGGTTGCGTCTGAAAGAAAAAAGACACCAGCTATTCTTAACAATTTGCCCCAACGCAACTTCAGGCAAAAGAAACTTCTTGTGGGGCTCTAGCAACACACACCTGGTTGCCTGCAATTTCTTATGGACCAAAACAAACTCTGTAATTAATGGATTCATGGCACACGGTTTCAGCGACAGTGTCATTCAAGCTATTGAATGACCTGAGTATAAAAGAGATGTGTCATGATGAGATGGCTCTCTTGTGAGCAAGTGAAATGAATTGAATTTATGGTTCAGAGAGCCCGTGGAAGATTTTTCTATCACTGCTGTAACGAACTACCACAAATTTAGCGGCTTAAGTAACACAAATCTATTTTCTTAGAGTTCTGAAGGATGAAATCTGATGTAGGTCCCACTGAGCTAAAACCAACGTGTCGGCAGGCTGCTTCCCTTCCCGAAGCCTCCAGCAGAGGACATTTCATTGCCCTCTCCAGCTAAGGGAGCTGGTGTCATTTGTTTTAGCACATGCCCAGCTTTCTCCATATTCAAGGCTAATGACGAAGATTTGATTCCTCGCATGATGCCTGTCTGATCTCGATCTCCTTGGTCTTGCTTTTATGGGACCCTTGTGATAACACTGGACCTGCCTTGACAGTCCAGAACAGACCCGTTTTACCAACACTCACTGGCCAAGAGCCTGCCTGAGCTGGAGATCCCTGAGCTGCCAGGTACCAGAATAGCCGATCGGTAACAAGAACCTTGGTTTATGCTCTGGATCACTTAGCACAATTGTGTAAGCCACAGTCTAAGGCTGGAGGAAGCGCCGATACTCCTCTGCCCCACATTTCCTAGCTGCAACCAGAACATACAAGGGGGTAGTGCTACTATAGCCCGCAGAATTCCAGACAGAAGGATCTCACACATGAAGGATTTGGGCTGAAAGGCGAGGAGAGGAGGGAAGAGTAGAAGTAGAAGACTACTGAGGACTGAGAATGGGGCAAAGTGTCTTCGTGGTTTCTTCCTTCTTCCACGAGGCAGCCTTGGCAGTGGCAACTAAGGAGAGTGTGGCTGGGGGAAACCAACGAAGGGGCCTGGGGCAGGAGCACAGCTGTGCATCAGAAGCGCGGCTCGTGCAGGGAGACGTCTTGCCTGCTAACTATCTGCAGAGCGAGTGGTGCACTGGCTCAGCAGCAAGCCGGTCTGCTGAAGGAAAGCAAACTTCCTCCGTGAGACGGAGGTGTAAAAGCCTTTGCCCTTGATGATGACTGGGTCTCAAAAACCGTACAGAGCTTCTTCTGCCCACGAGGCAGAGACCTAACAGTTGATTAGGAATCTTTGCTTAGACTACAACGGTAATTCATCATTTACTGTGATCTATTTTATTGACAGAGTCCAGGATTTTGTATGTTGATATCTTTTGGAGCTCATTTTTCTGCCTACCATTCCCGACTTGTGTATCTGGACCCGAGCAAGTTTTATGAGATAAGAAAGACTCAGAGAGCTACAGTGAAGTTCCCATAAATTTTGCTGCCCAGCATGTGTGCTAGGATGACTTGAGTCCTGGAAATTACATTTGAAACTATGGTGCTAGCTAAAATGTCTCATTTATTTGATTCTGTTGGGGAAGTTTGAGTCTCATGGCTATCCTACTTTACTGAAAAGCATACTGATCTGAGACTCTTGGCTCTTACCCCGCAGGGCAGTGCTCAAAAATCCAGATTTTGGAGATTTGCAGATTTTGCATTTTCAGATTGTGGTGCCAACTAGGAACATCTAGAATATCATAAAATCTGAAAAAAGTCCAATATGTGAAACACTTCTTGGGCCAGGTGTTTTGACTAAAAGGTGCTAAACGCACAGTATTGTCCACCCTTACACAGACCCATATTGATCCCTTTGTTTTTTATTAAAAAAAAAATTGCTTATTTTGGAAATCTCAAATACAGTAAATCAAACAACTTGTAGTTGTGACTGGATATTTTATTTGGTTATCAGTCAGTTTCCCTTTCACTGAGGCAAAATAGACAACTAGACAAAAGGAAAAGTAGGGATCGGACTGTCTGGGCTTGAGATGGGTGGAAAGGAAAGCGGAAAGACTGCTACTGTGTTTGGAGCTTCTTTAGAGAAAAAAAGTTTCAAGATTAAATTGTTACTAACGGTCGCTCAACTCAGAGAATATACTAAAACCCACTAAATTATGTTCTTGAAATGAATGAGCTTTTCAGGATGTTAATGATCTCTTAATAAGTCCGATATCTATAAAACCAACAAGACGCAATTCTTATCAACAGCCAGTGAACTGATGTGACGTGTGTCCTCCCAGGCTAGAGACTGCGGTGTTGACGCAAAGCCCACGCACGCATCTTCTTTTCGTACTGATCAGGTTAGGGTCCAGCGCATGTCTCGGTCTTCTCTGGCTGACATTTGCTCCTCTGTCCCTGGAACGGAGCGAATGTGAGAGCAGACAGGCTGGCCTGCTCTTGGTCTGGTCCTGGGCACATTATGAAGAGCCAGGAAGCTACAGCATGCATTTTAATTAAATGCTGGAGGAGAAGGCCTTGCTAGACGGCCAAAGGACATTTAATGATCCCCAACACTAAGAAAAGGAGATGTAAGGCCTCTTTTTTATTATTTCTGCTGGCCAGCATTTTATTAATCAAAGCAAGTCACATTACAAAGGCCATGCTCAATATCAGAAAGCCCAAGGAAACTATCATGCATGCAAAAAGAAAGAGGAACGTGTATATAGTGTATCCGCTTAAAAATAATATTCTCCATAATGTATAAAATAATATTGGACTAGACCTCATGTTGCTGTGACTGAAAGCAAGATTGCGGCTGCCTCTGATGCACAGAAAACCGCTGCTCGGGGGAGTCTGCAGGAGCCACTGGTTTCCTAAACCTTGAGTGGTGCAGTTCACTGAAATTGACCCTCTTCTCACAAATATGCCTCCTCACTACTTTCATTCTTCTTGAACTCTCTGTTGGTATTTATACTTTAGAAACCTGGGCAGGAACTATTGGGTTATATTGAAAATATATTTATTTTTCTTTATCTTTCTCAAATGAATTTAATATGAAATATTTAAGTCATGATTATAAAATACGTTTTACATTTGGTTTCTTTATATCGTTTTCATTCTTCTTAGTTTCATAATTAACAGAGGCCTATGGACTTTTACTTCTTATATCTATTATATGGTATTTGGTAATAATTACAATAATTAGACCATTAATATGAAATAAATTTTCCCTCAAAATTTCTACAGAAAACCATTATTATACAGTTCAGTTTTCCATGGTACATCAGTCAATATTAATTAAATAAATTTGAGTTTCACATTTGTGCAAACAGATGCTACTATGAATACGTGCTGACCTGTCTTTCACTTCTTCCTACATTAAATTGGTGGTCTCTTGATTACTCTCGTTCTTTTTTTCCCTGTATTTTTCTTGGAATCTTTATTCCAAGAAAATTGTGGCAAGAAATCCATGACTAGCCAGCATGGAAATGTAATTCACATTTCTACTGTTGTATAAAATATATACATGTTTTAATGTTGTTTTATATTTCTATGTTTTTTTGTACAGGTACACATTTCCAGTCTGCTAACACATTCACAGCACAGTTTTTAAAGAGTAGATCCTGTGATAATAGCACAAATAGTATGTGTGTTCATCACTATTATACCTCTAGCCACGATGAGAAATCAGAAAGAAAAATTAAATCCAAAGGCAACAGAAAATGTCAGTTTAATCAGTCACTTTAAATCATTTACTGTGATAGATACTAAGTAGCAAAATTGTCTAATTTTCACCTTCTGTTTCTTATCAATTTTGGGGGTAGGTGTTAATTAGGCACAGGAATGGATTGTAAGCATATATAGAAACAAGACAAAATGAAACTATTCACAGGTGTAATTATTAGTCCTTAACTAACTGACAAGTGAAGGAAATGGTGGCTGAAATTGCAATTAAGAGGATGTTAATAACACTTGACGACAAATGAGACATGTGAATGAAATAATTTTAATGATAAACTTTTCCGATGAACTATGAATTGACCACGAGAATTTTTTCTCCTAGATACCATTTCCCACACATACTGCAGCACACGTATGCATGTGCATACATAAATGAACACACACAACTACCCGGATGAGAGAGAAGGGTCAGTAGACTTTCTGATTCATGAGTGTCTCTGACAGACTAATGTACAACGGTGTACCAGAGCACAGTGAGTATCCTCATATGGACTGAAAAAGTTATCAACATCATCCCCTTAGTTGCTAGGTTGGGAGTTTTAAAATTTAACTCCTATCTGTTCCAGATAGAATAATAAATAAAATATGGCTCTTTTAAACCTAAAGAATGGGTTCTGGCATGATTCTCTTATAATTAAGTCATAAGGTTATAGCTTAAGAGATCTTTTCCCCCGATTCCATTACAACCATCTCAGGACCTCTCCTTATTCTTCCTGGGAGACCCAGGAGAGCAAGTTTAGAGGTCAGTTTGGAACATCTCAAAGATGTCATGTGTGCTGGGATTGTAAAAGCGCAAAAATGGAGTTGCCCCAAGGAAAAGTGACAAAATAAAGTTTTGCTTTCTTAACCATTTTAAATCTTACCTTCTGTGTATTTTCTATGCTATGACAGCAGAGTTAATTCTATATCTTATAAACATACATACAGATATATTCATCTGTGTTTATATGTATCTATCTGTATGTATGTTTATATGTTATAAATATGTACAACTATTTTGTTAATTTTATTTTGTAAAACCAGGTTTCCTCTCTCATTTAGGGTGAAGATCCTTTCAGTGAGTTCCATACATCCATGCCCATATTTATTATATTATTCATTCTGCCATCTTAAGAAAGTATAATTTTATATCTCTACCTAACAATACCCAACAATTCATGCAAGCAAGAAATGTCTTATCCATCTTTTCCAGAACTTCTAATATGATGCTTATTGTATAAAAAGCAGAATATCCTACTTTTAAAGAGAATTCCACAAATATATTTTATAAAATGTCATTTTAAATGTATAACATACAATTGAGTACATCAGATATAAAATACTTTGCTTTTCTGATCTTTTTCATGAACAGTAAGGTAAGTATACTCTAGCCATTGTTAAATATTTCATTCAAAATTGTTGTATATGCGTAGTTTGTTATAAGAATAAATTCTTTCATTTTTTTATCCACAGTATCAGTATCTTCAAGTTAAATCCAACAAAAATTACAGTTTCCAAAATACCATCATAGAGAGTAGTCTTTTTTTTCAGATTGCATAACAAGGAATTGGTATAGCACTGAGCTACACCACTAGCCCTCTTTTCTGTTTTGTTTTTTTTTAATTGTGATAAGATTACTTGACTTGAGATACACTCTCTTATCAAATGTTTAAATCTTTAGTACAGTATTATTAAGCAATGTACAGCTTTTACAGCAAAGTCTAAAACTTACTATGCAATTTTATATGAGGTATATAAAGTAGCTCAGTTCATAGAAAATGCGGGGAACATTGCCAGAATTTGAGTGGTTGAAATAGAGAGTTGCTCATCAATGAGTATAAAATTTCAATTATTTGTCATTCTCTTTCAGTTCACATGGTTTTATCAAAAGACCACTACGGAGCAATCTAACATTACTTTTCAGTTGTAGTCCCAAGCTAGTGAAGCCACCAAGATGCGTTGCAGTAGAAACTAAAAATAAGTACTTTTCCTCTTTTTTTGAAAGCTAGGGTTCCTGCCTTCCTGTTCCCCACCCTCAACGGGGGCCAGTCTAGAGTGTTGGTTCCAGCTAGTCTGTGGCCAACGACACTGGGACAGGTCACTTATGTCAGATGTCTTCTCCTGTTAAGTTCCCGGCCAACACACCAAAATGTTACGTCCGGAGATGGACTATGAGCTGCTGTCCTGCTAGACAGTATACTTCCTGGCGATCGTAAACCCAGCTACAATAAAGAATTAAAGAAAGTGAGTTTAAATTAAGAGAAGACAATTTCTTTAGAGGACAATTTATTTGAAAGAGATGAAAAAGGGGAAAAGGAGATGATAGATAGCTACTCGATGAGTAGGGAGCATTTGGAAGTGAAATACTCAATTCACATGGTTGTAGTGTGAAAGAAAAAAAGTTAAAAATGAAGAGGGATGTAAAGAGAAAAAATGATCTGAGACATATAGAAGACAAAAATTTCAATGGTTGATGTAATTCAGTCCAAGGATTTTAGTGTCACATTAAATATGAATGAATTTAAAACCTGATTAAAGGTACAGATTGAAATGCAGAATTTTAGAATGAAATTTATAAAAATATCTAATGCGTGCTGTCTTCAAGAGACATGTATTAGCTGTGAAGATAAAAATAGGTGGAAATTTAAAAACTGAAAAACAAATTCAGCAAATACGTAGAAATTTGTGAGTTGAAAACTGCAGAATGTTGTTGAAATAAATATCTCCATAAATGAGAGGACACCCATGTTTATGGCGTGAAGGGTTTCGTAGTGTGAAAATGGCTCTATTGCTCAGATTGAGCTATATACTTATGCCCTGCCTATCAAGAATTGACAAATTGATTTTAAATACATTTGAAAATAAAATGGACAGAGCTCAAAACAGTTTTAGAAAAGAAACACAAATTTAAAGAATACAAAATTCCCAAATTCAAAACTTACTAAAAAGCTAGATGATCAAGAAAATATGGTACTAGCATTAGCATGGGCATGTATACTCATAGAACAGAAATCTATGTAACATTTGGAAGAAAATATTGGGACAAATCTTTGCGAATTAGATTTAGGCAAAACTATCTTAGATGTTGTGTCACTGGAAAAAGTAGCAAAATTGATAAATTAGACTTCATCAAAAAAATTGTTTATTCAAATAATACCAAGAAGTGGAAAAATAGTTTCTGCAGACAGCAGCTAAGACTGTAGCGATCGCCTCCCTAGAGGAACACAAAGCTGAACAACTCTTCATGCATCAGAATAGCACAGGAGCTGAAGAAGCCAGGTGGGTTTGTAAGAAATACAGCAAAGATGCACCCAAGAAGGCGGGACTGGAGGAGCTGACCGAATCACCCCTCCCCAACTCCAGGGAGCCATGTACACAAATAGCTCCTGATTGCTGACGGGAGAAAGAGTTAAATCTGAATCATCCACTTGAAACCCAGTACCAGACTCATCACAGTGAAACACGGTGCTGAGTGGAATTCCGTGACCCTAAAGCCAGGCCAGTACCTACAGACTGAATCACTGCCATAGCATGAGACGTGGTGAAGAAACTGCCTCACATCCCTGCCTGCAACAGAGAATGCACCCTGCTGGACAGCAAGAAGTAGAAGCTAGCACAGTACTTGGCCTCCTAGCTCAGAGTCGGCTCACCACGAGACTCAGTACTGGGGAGTACCCAAAGGCTCCTATACCCAGACCCACAGCAGGCAGATGGAGCATCGGACTGTGCTCAGATGCCAGCACACACCTGCGCTTTGGGCTCTGTCATTGCGTCTTAGAGTGGGCCCAGAGTACATGCCCTCCACAGTCCTAGATTCTGCAGGCTCCTGTTGTGATATTCAGGGTTACACAGCCTAACGTCAGGTTTTGCAACCAACAAATTGTCTCCATTGCTCTCCAACCTCAGGCAGCGCATCCATCCTCAAGGCTCCAGTGCTCACAGCCAGGAGTATCTACAACTGCCCCAGCAACACACAGACAGACTCCTGCCATAGGCTGCATCACCACCAGGGAGAGTGTGGGCCTGGCCGCACCCCCAAAGTCGTGCTGCTCCTTACAGTTCTGAGAATCACGTGCAAGCAAGCTCAGCATCAGCTTTGCTGGCCAACGCTGCACCTCCAGCAACATCACCCCCACCTCAGACATACAGTGTCACAAGGATCACGACCCCCCTCAGTGGGGGTAAGAAAGGGCAGTGGGAACGGATTTTGCCTTGGAATTTTGTGTGCAACACCAGGCAGAAATGAACAGCTCCCTTCCCAGACCCGACTATATCTGAAGCCGCTAGAACAACCTCATTCCCAGGAGGAAATAAGTCACCCCAGTCTAACAAGCTACTATTTTGATTAGCATCACCTGTGAGTGTCTGCAGTGGTCTTGGGCCACTCAGCAATAAGAAGACCGTGGCCATTCTAGCCTTAGTCCTGTACAAGTGCTATGCTGGTTTTAGCAGGCCGTGGGCTCAGAATGTAGTAGCCACAGTCATGGCATAGACACATGGGACTGGTTGCCTCACAGTGATATCCTCCAAAGCTGGGCAGAATCATGCAGTCCCTGATTATGGGCAGATGACTGGACAAAGCGTCTGGGCCTATGTTAGTCCCAGGAAGAGTGACTTCCATGCTCATTCTGAACATAACAGCAAACCACGATTTGGTACAAAAATAGGCTTGGGTTGCCATCTAGTGTTGAAATAGTGACAAGACATCAAGAACAAACTGAGTGGCAAATCTGGACTTAGGGAGCTATCTAGTGCTAAAAGAGTGGAAGTGAAAATAGACTTGCAGACGCTAAGAGCCCTAGTTAGACTGGAATAAGTACCCAGTCCTTCAGTGCCTGGATGACATCATAAACCAAAAATATATGGAACTTCCAGAGATAATTCCTGGGCAAGATGGCAGAATGGAAGTAACTTCTTTGTGCCTCCACAATGGGAGTGCTGTAACACTGATAATAAACTGAAGTAGGAATCCACGGTTTACATAAACTTTGAGTTCAGGGATTTTCTCTGAGAATGATTTTCCTTACACAGTGAGTTAGCTCTGAAGAAAAAATTCAATACACGTCCCAGTGATCAGTCAGGGACTGGAGCCAGGAGAAATTTTCTGGGTAGTATTATTAGGAAGAGATTTGTTCTGTCACAAATTGGGATTTCAGTGTCTTTCCCACCACACTGTGTTCAAGGGACACAGCCCCACAGGACTATAGTGACTGAGAAAAACATCTGCAGAGGGCTGGCTGAGAGATGTGAGCAGCAGCCAATGGAAAGTGTGATAGAAGTTGGAAGACAGAGTGGATGTGGTCCGTACTGAGGCTTGTCACATGAGGTGTTATGAGGGAGCCATGGCAGAGAGTCCTAGACGGAGTGGCAAATCACTTGGCTTCTCCCCACCACCCAGACCAGCACGGAACTCAGAAGTGTGCCTGATACCCCTATGTACTCCAAGGTATCTGGGGTGTAAGTGGTGGCTTGGACATCCTCTCTGCCCCTGAGCACACATACTGAAGTCCTGCGACCTGTGTGGCTGAATGCATATGCCTATTGAGCTGGGAGCAGCCCACATGACAGAGTATATAGATGAGACAGTTTGCTGTGCCAAAGATGTTTGCCATGTCTTCAGGCACACTAATAAAGGTCTGCAAGCTGAGCGTGTGCCACCACAAGCTTGGAAGAGCCCACATAATGTGAAGAAGTTCTACCAGTGAGATTGCCAGATAGTTGCTACACCAAAGGGCACACTGACTGGGGTCCATGGGCTAAACATGTGCCACTCACCGGGAGTGCTGCATGTGGTACTGAGCTCTGCTGGGGCGAGGGCCAGCTGTGGCCTGGACACAGACCATGCCCTCGGGCACATGGTGTAAGGTCTTTGGGCTGCATGTGTACAGCACATTGGGTGTGGATCCACAGCCGCAAAATACTGTGATCGCAACATCCTGGACATTTGCTACAGCCTTGGCACACAGACTGGGAGTAGATGGGGTGAATACATGCATGCCTGGGAGAAAGGATCCCAACCTCTGATCCCAATCTCCAATTACCCCTCAGTAGGAAAAATTCTTGACTGCTTTCCTTCCTTCCTTTTTTTTTCTTTTTTCCATTCTTTCCATTCTTTTCTTTTCATCTGTCTATTCAATAGTTTATTCTTACTTTGTAAGTATTTTCCTTAATTTATATTTTTGTATTTTAATACTTTTTAACTTTGTAGTTTATTTTACAATATTTTTTATCCATACTTTTATTACTGTGGTCACGATTTGGGATATTTTTAAGGGATTATTACTGTATCCTACAGCTGGTTTGTTCTTATTTTCTGATTGGGAATGTTGGTTATATTCTTCCTCCTGAGTAAAGGTGGATTTCAAGGCTGGCATACTGAGCACAGTACGTCACTGTGTTACTGCTGATCTTCACACACAGTCTCACAGAATGAAATTACACCTAATTCCAGCCAAAATTTAGCCCTGATGGAAACTTGAAAAACAATGCAACTTGAAGAACAGAGGAGACAGAAATTCCTGGATGAGAACACATCCCTAAGTGGACATTAAAAAGGAGGGTCTGAAATCCCACTGCTGTGACTTCACCCTCATAGCAACAGCAGAGAGAAATAGCACAACCATTTTGGGCACTGCAGTTTCAAAGATTTCAACACTGATCACTCACTACCATGTTCACAGCACATTGTTCATCCATTTGGAGGGGTAAGCACAGCATTAGTACCACACATTCTCTGTTGTCTGCAAATGTTGGTCTGCACTTCAAACGGGACCCAAATCTGCAATACCTACAAAAACAGTGACTCCATCATGTGTGTGGAGGTACTAGTGTTGATACAGTTCCGACACTGTATCAAAACTCCCCAGTCACAGTCAAAAAACATCACAGGGAACCAAAATTGTTAAGTCCCCTTACAATTAAATCAAACACTTTCCAACAAACCAATAGGGCAGAGAACATCATTAGAAGAAAGCAATTCCCTAAGAAGACTCACACATAAGTGAAAAATGCATTTATCCCAACAAATACCCATGAAACATGAATAAAAAGGCAACATGAATATGCCATAACTTAATACTTCTGAACTAATTTATTCAAATGATATCAGAGCAGATAAAATGCCAAAGAATCCCAAATATTGTAAAACTTACCAATACAAATGAATAAATAAGATGACAACATAGAATATAAAGAAATATGTTAACGTAGAGGTAGCAGTTCTAAAAAAAAAAAAAGAAATAGGGCTGGGGATTTAGCTCAGTGGTTAAAGTGCCTGCCTTGCAAGTATAAGGACCCGAGTCCGATCCCCAGCACCAAAAAAAAAAAAAAAAAAGAAATAAAACAGACATCTGGGAAATGAAAAGCTAACTAAATAAAAAAAAATCTCAGTAGAAAGCTGTACCAATAGGCTAGATAAATCAGAGGATATTTTCATGGCTTGGAGATAATTTATAGAGCAACAGCAGAGTTAAAGTTGTACTGTAGATCAAATGGACTTAGCAAGCATCTGCAGAGTGTACCATCTAGTCAGAGCGGAACATGCATGGTTCTCAGCAGCTGCTAGAACTTTCTCCAAAATAGATTATATTTTAAACTATCATGCAAAGCTTAGCAAATATAAAAGTACTGAAAGACTGTCCTACTTTTTGTCACAGTACAATAAAATTAAACTAGTAATCAACAGCAAAAGGAAACACAGAAAGTATTAAAAAAATGGAGATTGAATCACAGTTTTGAATGATGAGTAGATCACTGAGAAAATTGGGGAGCGTAGTAAATCTTCCTTGAATTAATGCACATGGAAAATAGCACACTAGAGTTTGTGGGATACGGAAAAGACAGTTCTGCGAAGGAAGCTTATGGGTATAAATGCCTACATGAGAAAATAAAACAGAGAAATCTCAATTAGCCGAATCACATGTTTCAAGGCCTTAGAAAAGAAGAGTCATACATAGTGGAAAGAAGGAAGTAATAAATGCCAGTGAAGAAATTAATAAAATAAAACTAAAAAAAAAAGCAATGATCAATAAAGTTGTATTGGTGCTTTGAAAAGATAAGCAATATTTATTAACCCTTAACCAGCCTGAGGGAAAAGATCCAAAGTAAAAACAAAAGGGTGATATGAAAGACATTAAAATGGTTATTACAACAAATACTACTGAAATCCACATGATCATGAAGAACTATATTGAAAAGTTATTGCAACAAATTGGAAAATCTGGAAGAAACGAGCACACGTCCAGACCCATATGATCCACCAAAACAGAACCAAGAGATATAAAATATCTAAACAGACAATAACAAGCAAAGAGATTATAGCAGTAACAATAAGTTTCCAACACATAAATGCGTAGGTTTCGATTAATTTACTGCTGAATTTTATCAGAATAAAGAAACTTATTTGCAGATATGATCTTTTACAAGAAGATCTTAAAATTCCCACCAAAATATATTCATATCTGATAAATTCAGAAAAGTGGAGGATACAAAATCAATGCACAAAAATCAATAACTTTTCTATTCAACAATGACAAGTTCACTGAGAAAGAAATAAAGAAGACAATTCCATCCATGACAGTTTAAAAAAAAAATCTAAAAATAATCCTAGCCAGGCAGTGAAATATCTGAATCATTAAAATTACTGAATACTGAAGAAACAAATTGAAGGAGATACAAAAAGAGAAATTTCCAATATTCATAGATTACAGAGTTAATATTGTTTAAATGACCTAGACAATCTATAGATTTAATGTGACAGCCACAAAGACACCAACGATATTCCTCAAAGATGTGGAAAAAACTGCCTCAAGTTCATATGGCTGCACAAAGAACCAAGAATAGCTAAAGCTAACCTGAAGAAAAAACAGCACTGCTGGAGGAATCAAAATGTGCTAAGCCTTTGTAACAAAAGCAACGCAGTACTTGCATAAAAGTATACAGATAGACTAATGTAATATACAGAAGACACAGATCCAAACACACGAATCTGTACCCATCTGGTCATTTACAAAGGGATTAAAATCTACTGGAGCAAAGATAGTCTTTTCAATGAATTCTGCTGGGAAAACTGAATATTCATATATACAGGATTCAAACTACGTCCCTATTTCATATCCCATACAAAAAATTCAAAATGGATCAGAAACCTAAATTTAAGGCCTAAAACCTTGAAACTGGTAGAAGAAAACAGGGGAGTCTATTCAAATCATAGGCACAGGCAATGACTTTCTAAGTAGTACTCTAGTAGCACAGAAAATAATTGCAATAATCAACAAATGATAGGATTACATCAAGTTGGAAAGCTTCCTAGCTTAAAAAAAAATCAGATAATTAGCAAAATGAAGAGATAACCTACAGAAAATGGGAGAAAGCCCATCTGCTACTCTTCCAACAGAGGGTTAATATCCAGAATACATAAAGTACTAAAAATCTTTAATGCAAAATAAAATAAAGCAAATAAACTGACCAGACACTATTGAATAGGAGTATAAATGACCAATAAATTTATGAAAAAACATTCAACATCTTTATCCACCAGAGAGATGCAAATTAAAACTACACTGGTATTTCATCTGACACGTAAGAATGACCATCATGAAGTACACACAACAAAACAAAAAAACAAGCAAACAAAAATTACCTGTGAGGATAAGGGGGGAAAAGTACGCTTACACACTGTTGGTGGGAGTGCAAATTAGTAGAGCCACTATAGACATAAATCTAGGGCTTCCTCAGAAAAATTACAAACAGAGCTCCCATTAATCCAGCTCTTCACTCCTCATCTTTGTCACCCCAAAATTGAAAGTCAGCATACTGTGGGGGTACCTGCAGACCTCTATCTTTCGTGGCACAATGCGCAATATCTAGGCTATGAAAACACCCTAGGTGCTCCCCATCAGGTGACTGGATAAAGACACTGTAGTGGACATACACAAGTGTTCTTTACAGTTCTCGGCTGTAAAGAACAATGAAATCGTGTTATGTGCAGAAAAATGAATGGAACAGGACATCATCATGGTAAGTGAAATGAGCAGACTGAGAACGCAAATATTATATTTTTCGCTCACATGTGATATTAGAGAGACAGACAGAGAGAGACTAAGTGAGAGACAGTGAGATACAGAGAAAGAAATCATAGAAATAGAAGGGAGACTACAGGAAAGGAGAAAGGGAATAAGGAGGGGAAGGAAGGACAGGATGAGTGGTGGAAATACGGAAACGATCACAGCATGTTACATGCACGTGGGCGTTTTTCTGGATAATTCATGTGCACTACTAACAGTTCACAATTTTTTCTCTTCAGCCATGATTCATAAGTGAATGTGCTTTATTCTTGGTATGGAATTTTCTTGGCTATCTTCTTAGTACACACACAAACACACACACGCAGACACACATACCCCCTCTTGCCTACATATCTTCAGTCGGCCACAATTACCTACCAAGCACTGAATGTGTTGTTCCCGGTGCTGATACTTTGTGTTTTTAAGGCCTTTTGTTGTAATCTCAACTTTTGTAACTCTGTACAAATGCAAAAGAGATTATGCATTAACAACATGGTCTAATAGAAGAACTAATCTACAGCCCGTTAGCTGAATGTAGGCAGCACTCTCTTTTTATAAATAGTTTTATTGTAACACATCAGTAGAAAAACTTTCAGAGAAATGGGACCTCATCAGACATTGACAATAAGATTCTAGAAACTAGTGAATGTGGGAGAATACTCAGATAATTTAAAACAGATTTTTTTTTAAAAACTCAATGAATTCCAAGAAAAACACAATATTCAACATTCTAACAAAGAGTCATAATAGGTAAATGGAAGCAATTTAAAAAATCTAACAGAAAACATTGAGCTAAAAATACACTGAGCAAAATTAAAAATATGATTGAAAACATCAATCGCATGATAGATCTGATGGGAATAAGAATTAGTGTCCCCTCAATATCTGCTATTTAAAAGCCGACAATTTTAGGAAGAAGAATAAAAAAAGATTATGGTATTTTGGGCATAACATTAAAAATAAAATACTTGGATTGTTGAGGTTCAAGAAGGACGTAGGGGGTCTGGGGATTTAGCTCAGTGATTAGAGTGCTTGCCTTGCAAGCACAAGGCCCTGAGTTCGATCCCCAGCACCACAAAAAAAAAAAAAAAAAGAAGGACGTAGGAATTAGAAGGGGAAGAAGTCTTCTGCAAACAGTTCATTAGCGAAACCTTCTCAAACCTAGGGAGAAAAAAATAAAAATCCAAGTTCAAAGGTCCAAGGTGACCAGTTAGATTTAGTGGGAGTGTATCCCTAGACATTTTATAATGAAGCTTTCAAAGATGAAAGATGAAGGGAAAATTCTAAAAACTTCAAGAAGAAAGAAACGACCAACCCAGAAAGGTGTCCCAGTTTGCCTGACAGCAGACTTCTCAGCAGAACCCTCCTGACTGGCCAGGATGGAGCGGTGTGAGACTGTCACAGTAGCCAAGGGAAGAATTAATCCCTGCCAAACAGAAACACTTGTCTGCAAAGCGATCCTTTAAAAACGGACAGGTAGGACGTTCCCAGGCAAACAAAGGCTGAGAATAATTAGACAAGTTCAGAGTGCTCTGACGTTGTAAATATGACACATTAGTATCTTTAGTATAAAGAACAAAAACAGGGCAATTAAGAATATCAATACGTTAGTCTCTTCAGTGACAGGTAAAGTAGAAAGAAATGTGAAATGGATGTCAAACATTCAAAACATGGGTGGAATGAAGTACAAGGGTGGAGTTTTTAAATTTTTTAGCTTATTTTTCTTGGAACACTCACACAAACATGACATTTAATACTAGCCTCATCTGTCTGGAAGTTTTATATACTTCTTTTTAGTTCACTATTTTCTTTAGTTTCTCACATTGAATTTTCCACACCAGACTGTGTGAGATGTTAAAAAAAATGAGAATATTGCATATCTCCATGTATTTTAGAGAATAAAGCACATGCATATCCATCTCCCACCTCCACACTGCTCAGCTGGTGAATGATTTAAATTAGAATTTGCATACCATTTGCGCCAAAACTGCTGTATTTATTAGGCATTGTAAGAGCACAAAGTAAAGGACAGAGGTATGTTTTAAAGCCAGATAAACATGTATTCAAACTACAGTGCTACCAATTATATTTATGAAATACTGGAATAATGACTAACATCTCTAAGTTTCTTTTTCTTCATCTTAAAATGAAACAAGGACTAAAAATATATATATACTAGAATTTTCTTCAGCCATAAAGATGAATGAAGTAATGTCATTTTCAGGAAAATGGATGGAACTCGATACCACAAAGTTAAGTTAAATAAGTCAGACTCAGTTAAGTATAAATAATAAAGTTAAATAAAAAATATAAATATAAATAAATAGTTCAAAGTTAAATATAGCATAATTTCTCTTATATGAGAAACTTAAAAAATAGGTAAGCAAAAGAGTACAACGAAAGTGTGGGGAAACAAATCAGATATGAGGAAGGAGATTGGGGAGGGGAAAAGAGGATAAAAGGAGAGAAAAAGATCAGTAAATGCTATCTGGATACATATACTAATCCCCGAAGTGAATGAACTGTGATGTACCGTGATGTACCATAAACACACACTAACAAAACAAATGAAAAAATAATGTCAATTTTTCAATGCATTATGAAGATAAAAGAAAACAGCAAAATTAATTACCTAGTAAGTATTCTGTGGTAAATCCTTCAATGGTAAAATGTTAGTTAATATATTGTCATTCTTACATTGTGATATATTTGCATTATAGAAATGATGGGTTTTTAATATACACTATCAAATGTGACATTAATATTTCACACTTAACAACTAATAAACTAGTATGAGGCAAATTCTATGAAATGAATATAATTGCATAGCTAGTGGCTTTTTGTCTGTGAAAAATTCCTTTTTTGGACAAGCTGAAATCCCACTTCTATGTAGTACTTGGGAAACTATTGTAAAATATAGATGAATCCAAAATGACTGAAAGCCACCCTTGTGTGAATCTGTCTCACTGGAGCTTGTACTCTACATTTGTGGCTTTTCAATGATCATACACGCTGTGCAAAAACCAATAACTTGCCTTGACATTATCTACACCATGTAGGTCTTTATTCAATTACACCCCACCTCAAGCAATTTTTCTACATTGCATCGATTTGGCTGCTTTTAACCTTTCCTCCCTTCTTTCGTTCAGTCGTTTTTAATTCCAGATGGCTCATCAAGATGCTTTTAGGTTGTTTTGGAAGAAAATATCTCACAGTCACGCAGAATAGATCTTTGAGTTGATACAAGAACAATCCAGCAATAAGCTGGGATACTAGGGGTCTGATCCTCCAAATATGCCTAAACCATGAGTATTGGAAATTTCGGGGTAATTTTTATGTTACTTGAAGATATTTTGATGCTACATGAATTAATTTCAGGCCACATATCTTATTTCTATGAGGCAAGTTCGTAGCAAAGAAAGATGAGTTATTTAGAAAACATCCCATTTTGATTTGAAATCTGGCCCCAGCATTCACTTTTTTTGTGATTTTAAACAGGTTTTTATCCTCTGAAAGTGCGTTTTTTAAAATGCAGGGTATGTAAACATAAAATTACGGCAAATTAAAAAGACTCTTCTTGATACCACTTCCTTGTCTAAAAGTCATTTTCAAAAGTCATAAAATCTGAGGATTAAAATAACTTTTTCAAAAACCAGAATTCCTGGACAAATACTAAATTTGAGACGATTTTAAATACATATTATTTGATTCATGGTAATATTTTTATCAGTAACTTGCATATAATTTTAATATATTTAATTAAATATATGTTACATACTTCTTTTTCTCCCCTTCTCAAATCTTGAAAATTTAAAAACTCAAAAGTGGACCAAATTATGGCCTATCAGATAAGGTGTCTTACTGGTAATTATATCACCTTAAAAGAGAAAACGGATGTAATGTGAACGGATTTGTGCAGCGTCTCTAGAGTTTAAATAAGCTTCCTCTCAACAATCTTGAGCACAGAGTTCCTGTCGTTGGTGTGCAAAGCACGAGAATTCACCCTGGCGTCCGTCATCCTCCTTTGACAAATGGTGATGGTGTGCGGCCAGAAGAGCTGCTTTGTATTTATCATACGTGAGTTTAATGGTTGGCTCACCCTTCCTTATTGGAAATCCATTGTAATCCACACATAATGGATACAGAGTGCATCCAGGAAATGTTTTTTTGGTTATAAATCTTAAGTAGCTATACTCTAAGGAATTAAATATTTTTCAGTGCAAAGTAACTAAGACTTAATCGTCCAAAGCAATAGGATGTTTCCAGAAACAAGATCTAACAAGACATTAGTGTTGAGATAGCAGAAATGGCATTAGCAGACACATACTTTACTCTCAATAGTCCATCCTGAGTCTATAAGAGCAAATTATACAAGGGATGGTATAGAGCTGTCTTCTCAATTACGTTATTTTTACCAGTCACATATTCCAAATAGAACAAAGTGAAACACACAAGTATAGATACTGTTTTCCAAGGATGTACAAGTAAGAAGGGCACTATTGAAGAATACTTTAAGAATGTAGTTTACTTTATGATTAGCAATTTCTGTCACTCAAAGCTAGACATTTCCCTTCATTTTATGTTTTAGTTTACATTCTTCAAGTATTTAGAATGTATTAGCTCTCTAACTAAGCCTGTCGTCATCATTTGGCGCCTCTGAGCAAGCCTTAGTGCTGCAGTCTAAAGCGGAGAGGGCCATTGTATGAAAGAAATTATAAAAATTTATTTTGTATACCAGAAAACACATTTTAAAAACCAAAACAGCAAATTCACATCTAGAGAACTGATGCTGTGCAAAGAGAAACTTTACAGCCCCGCAGTAATTATCATGCAGCTTATTTAAATTTAACACAATTATTATTTTGAAGGATTAGCATAAAATTGAAAAATTACAGTGATCTTAGGAGTCCTTTTCATTACTACTCAAATCACAATGAGTTTCTGACTACAGGCTTCTCCCAAATGGTGTGGTAGCTAGCAGAAGTATCATTCTTAGACTCCAAACTCTAAGATCAATGCAGTGTGATTAACTTCCCTTGCTCCTTAATGTTTCCCTTTTGCTTACTTCATCTTTGGACTAGTCCAACTTCCGCCTTTTCAGTCCCTGCGAACTCCTACTTTAGAACTCTTTAAGATTTAGAGTTTTCTTTTCATAGTTTTGCTTTGTAACTCCAAAGACTTGCTCACTTCAGCTCTTTATTTTTGTGCTCCTTCACTGCTCCACAGACATGAAATGGAACCTGACCGAGATGTTAGTGTTTCTGCTACAGAATTCTTTCCCTTACTCTCAAGTCCTTCAAAAGCAAACACACTTGTGCCTGTGGACATCTCCGTTAACTGCTCCTATAGTTAACGGGGAGCCGGGGTTCTTGGGGTTCTCCATCACAGATGTTTTGTAGGTTCTTGCTGTCCTGAACAAAGAACTGGTCCAGACAGGCAAAGAAGGTAGTGAGGTCGTATTACAGGCATTAAAGACAGTAAAGGAAACATGCTCCGCAGAGTGAGAGCAGGCCAAGTAAAGTAGGAAAAGGAGTATATTCTTCAGGGTGAGAGTCCAGTGGCCAGGAGGAAAATGGCTGCCACTCTGCATTCTGACGTCAGATCTAGGTTGTCCTATCAAAAACCTGTTTGATTTCTCCAGAGAACCGAAGACAGTCCTTTCTGGTTGGTCATGGGTGCCAGGCAGGGTGTGTGCTCTGGAGCTCTCCGACTGACAACTGGGATGCTTCAACCCCGATCTCCTGCCTCAGTACTTAACACATTGATGATCTCAGACTGTGTGCTGATCGCACATTCAGGCATTTATTGCTCAGAAGATTGCTTATGCTTTCTCGTCTTGTGAACCCAGTCTCTGACATTTTAAGATGCTTGTGGAATAGTCATTGAACTTTTGAAAAAAATGCTTCTTCATTTGTGCTATTCTACATTGTTCTTTAATGCTATTTCTACTGAAATTAAAAAAAAATATTTAAAATGTTTTCATGGCATCTATGTATGTATTAACACAACATTATGAAAACAAGTTTCTCGAATGTTTGTTTTGGTAGCTAAATAATCTGTTTCTGTCAAATTTATCAGTGTATGATTTTCTAATTTCAGCGTCTTTTAAAATACATATTTCTCCTAAAATAATTCCTCTATGGTAGTGAATTTCAACAATAAAACATACATGTATAAATGTAAATTCAGCTACCTCCTATGATAGTTATCAATTATAAATTCGTGAACCGATATCAATGAATCTGCTACCGGGCACGCATGTGTGATGCCTTGGGGGTACTTTCTGAAGATTAGGACTGAGCACAACTAGGCACTGAAGAAAAATACATCACAGAAAACACTGAAACATAGTATAGATTTATACCCCAAAACTTGCTCTCTGGGAAATGGTGGTGGCAGACACAGCACTGACATATGGTCACCCAAATGAAATGGCACCGTCAGAAACCATGAGTCATTCAGTCTATGAGGCAAAAAGGCTGTTTCCTTTTTTTTTTTTTAATTGCTAGTTTGTACATGTTTGCAGGACTTAATGATTATATTCATTGTGGGGAACTGGTACTTGTACATAAGGCATCTCAATTGTTTATTTTTCCTCTTCTAGGTCCCTTCTAGTTTCGTACGAATTTTAGGATTGCTTTCTCTAGTTCTGTAAGAAACATTATTGGTATTTTGATTGGAATTGTGTTAAATCTGTGAAACAGTTTTGGATGAATAGACATTTTGACAGTATTGAATCTGCCTCTCCAGGAACAGGGGACATCTTTCCATTGTCCGATACTCCCTTTGATCTTCTTTTTCAGAGTTCTTTAGTCTTCACTGTAGAGGTCTTTCATTTCCTTGGGTAGGTCAGTTCCTAAGTATTTCATTTTCCCCATGATATTGTGAAAGACATTGTTTCCCTAATTTCTTCCTTGGTGAGTTTGTTATTGGTGTATACTATTTATTTTTGAGAGTTAATTTTGTATCCCGCTGTGCTACTCATTTTGATTACTAACTCTCAGAGTTTTTCAGTGGAATTTTTGTTGTCTTCTATGCAAAGTGTCATGCCATCCGCAAACAATGATAATGTCTGCCTTTCTTATCCATGTCCCTTTTATTTCTTTCTCTTGTCTAATTTATCTAGCTAATGTTTCAAGAACTATATCGAACAGAAGGGGTGATAATAGACATCACTATCTTGTTTCTTATTTTAGAGTGAAAGCTTTCATCTTCTATTTAGTATGACATTGTCCATTGTTTTGTTATAGATCTTTTTTAACAGATTGAAATAAAGACCTTTTATTCCTATTTCTTTCAGGTTTTTTTTTTTGGGGGGGTTGGTTTTTTTTTTTAAATCAGGAATAGAGGTTAGATTTTGTCAAATCCTTTTCTGGGTACACTGAGATGATCATGTGTTTTTCATTCTTGTTCAAAGAAGCCATTTCTAAAACAGCAGTTGTTCATGGACTTGCAGTGGTGGCCATTTTGACTTAGTACAGACCGCCCGTGTACTCTGAGCAGAAGGTGCCTGGGGTAGCAAATCCATCATTCCAGACATGCCCATCAGTAGGGCGGCATCATTGACAGCCCTTGTCATTTTGTGTAGGTATAAAGGATAGCTTCATATGAGATATATAGATGAATGTCTGAATTTCCCAAATTGATAAATGGTCAATTTTTATATCTCGTGAATTTCCCTCAAATTTTTTTCCTGTAACTTCCAAAAAATTCAACTATATCACATACTACACGTTTTTTGAAATAATATTGACAAATTTTTACACACACAAAATAATGTGGTCACATAAAATGAAATTGATCTTCTCCTTATATGCAAGTTAAGCTAGGAAAG